>JAULKL010171434.1:2500-12396 GCA_032355745.1 Rubia rechingeri
GGTAAATTACAAATTAGTTTTTGAGGTTTTTAAGACTCTCTTAGTTTCATTGGATTTGACACACTTTGCTTTTATAGTTGTTTTATGATTTGGCACACTTTACTTTTTTGACTAAATTCCTTCAATTTCGTCTACTCATTCTACTTTTTTCTTTCTAAATTGAATTGTATCCATTCATTTCATTCAACTAAATCCAAACACATATGATTATAGTGACATATCCAACAAAACGGAGATAGTAATTTTTAAAGTTTTACATTGGATCTCCTAATGGTTATACCATAATTAAAATATATTAATTTTTAAAATTGGGTCTTTTAATTTATGGGGTGTTTGAATAGAGTTTTCTTAAATTATTATATTGAAATGTGTCTAAGAAATATTTGGCATTTTAGGCATGGGACAGGGTTCTGGGCGTATTTTTTTCGCATTCAAATTCACAACTACTTCAATTTTGAATCTTTGGGAATCCACGAGTAGGGTGGCCGGGTCGGACCCCAAACCCAAAATGTCTGAACCTATTAGATCTGGTATAACCTCAATTTTTTTAGATCCATTGGATTTGGGTCAGGTCTGATTCTAGGCATAAAAAATGTGTTTGGGTTAGGTTCTAAAAATAAGATCAAAATCTGACTAGGCTCGACATTTTTACTCCCATATAAACGATAATTGTATATATTTTATATTTTATCTATTTACCATAATTTCCTTACCTTCTAACATTGCATCTCATTCTCAAAATTGATGCTCCCCACAATATTTGATACATGTGTCGCATGTCCACCCAAAACACCTTAAGATAAGATTATATTCATTCCAAATCGACTGTAGTAAAAATATATAGGTTGGACTTTATTTTATATTATTCCAAAACTATTGGACTAGAAAAGTGAGTTCTATTTTCAATTTTTTTGAAAGTCTCTTTTCAATTCATTATTATCATTGTAATTCGTAACACAATTGGTGACTGATTAAGATTTATTTTATTATTCTGAACCTTACATGTGATAGTGTATATTTTAGCGCGAACGACTTGAAAAACCCCTGAACTCACTTTATCGTTCAATTTTGGTCTCTTACTTTTTTTGAACACTTTTGACCGCTCAACTAGTAGAACTGCTGAGCTGTGACCCTTCTGTCCGGTCAAAACGTTAGTTATAAATTTTTCTCCATTAATTAAGGGTAAAAATGAATTTTCATGTTTATTATTTACAAACCCAGTTCCCCACTCCCTGCATTTTCTTCTTTTTCATAGAGTCCTTCTTTATTTAAATTACAAACTCAGCCCTCGGTATTTTTTATTAATTACAATCCAACCCAGTCCTCCCCCAACTCCCGCACCACTTCCCAGCCCAAGCCCCTACCACCATCCTTCGTTCACCTTCTTCGCCCACCTGTTCCACCTCTCAGCCCAATTCCCCGCCACCTGTCCCAGCTCAAGTCCGCCACAATCCAGCTGCGCGACCCAAAACTCTAGCCTACCGGATAATCTACTCTGCCCAGATCTGCTGCCGCGAGCCCACCACCGTCCAAGTCCTTCTACCATCGGAGGGGGACAAACGTAGAGGATGGAGGTGGAGGACGGAGACGGGAGGACGGACGTGGTGGGGGATGAAGGCGAAGGTGGAGGGCGGAGGTGGAAGGCGAAGGTGGAGGACGGAGTGGAGAACGAAGGTGGAGAACAGAGGCAGAGGAAGCCGGTGGTGGAGGTGAGACGACAGCAATGGTGGGGGATGGAGTGGGGAGAGGGGAAGGGGGTAAGGGAAAAGGAAAAATGGAAAGAAAGGAAAATGAAAAAAATGAAAATGAAAAAGAGAAAAGAAAAGAGACACGACTCAGCATTTTTGTTAGTTGTGGGGTCAAAAGTGAACGGTGAAGGGAGTTCAGGGGTTTACCAAATCATTCGCCCTATATTTTTTTTGAAAATATACTATATATAGGGCATATGTATGTAATGTATATACATTTTGGCCAAAATACGTCGATGTATATACATTTTGGCCAAAATACGTCGACACGGGGATGTGGAGGCGATATATTTGGAACACTTGTACTACATAAATTACTGACATATTTGGATGTAAAATTTTATTTTATATTTTAGGTATAGGGATACCTATAAATACCCTACATAAAAAAAACAAAAAAATGTTATGTATATACATATATTATATTATATTATATTATATTATATATACATATATTATATTATATTATATTATATATACATATATTATATTATATATACATATATTAATATATATATATATATATATATATGAAAGTTAAATCTATTTAGGATCATATTTAGACCCAGGACCAGTAATATTCATTAAATTCGGGTATGGATCTAAAATTTTCAAATCATATGGGTTTGGGTTGGGTCTAGGTTTCTAAGAGCGAATCCGAGTCTTATTAGACCCAACCCAAACCAGACTCGTGCCCATCCCTTTCCATGAGTTGTAAAAAACATGTGTTATAAAGAAACAGAGATGTTTCAAGTACGACGCTTGATTGTCTATCAAAACTTTTAACTTTTTTAAAAAAATTTCCATGAATTCACGTATTTTGAAGGTAAACATTGATGTTTTGGAGTAAATATTATGCTTTTATTTTTATTCTATTTCTGTTAAACACCAATTGGTGAGAGGATTATATTCGGTTCCCCTGATCGTAAAGGAAAGTATGGATCATATACACAAAAAACAAGAGTTTAGATTCTTGATGAGACCTGGGAGCAAATACTAGTGTTTGTAAATTTTACAAGCCCACTGAGGCATTGGCTATGCCTCCGAAAATGTTTTAAATACCACATGATCTGGTTGAAACCAATGAATCTCGAGAGATGGTTTCTATGTAGTAGCACTGAAGAGAAACTAATGACTGCATTTCTAATTAAGAAAAATGTCTTTCAGTTTATACAAACCCCCACCCCAACTCACTTGTTGGTTTGCACTCCATTCTAACATGTGTTGTGTTTGTTGCTTATGACCTTATCGTTAGTCATGTGAACAACTCATCACCTAGCAATATTAAGTGTGTTATGTGGTGTTCTCTAGTGTAAAACAAATCAATACTTGTACTTGATGTTTGTGTCATCTTTGCAAGATAATCAGTGGGTTCATTTATATCTCTAAATGTGTGCATGATTGAGATGATATGTGTATTTTTTTAGGTTATTGATGTCTCTTATCTATTATAGACATGTCCATGGTGGGTCATATTTCCATTTAGAATTTGCACTTCGATCTTTGATTCCATAATTTATTTCATTTAGTGTAACTGAGATTTCAACATTCAAAGGAGAAGAATCAAAAGTCAGTGTTTAGAAAGATCATTTGACTAAACCTTGGTGAAATTTAGTTTTACCTAAATTTATCAATTTTTCAGCTATATTCCAACATTGATTATCTAACCATGTATGTAAAGAAATGTAAAACACGATCATAAGACTTGATTACACAGTTCGGTGAAAATCACCTACATCTGCAGGGTCTGGCCCAGTTCAGAATAAATCCACTAATAAAAAAGAGATAGTACAATGCACACCAACAACTATGCTTATCTTTTCTAATTACAATGAGTGGATTTTTCAAGCTCCCCTTGCTACTGATCCACCTTAGTCAGACTCCCTCTGACCTCGATACTCATCGATGCTGGATCTCTTCTTCCCGAGAAATTAAGGCATATGATTCTGAACATAGATCAAAAGTATTTCGATCATGTTGGAACACGGGTAAAGGCTCTTCGGCTACTATCGATGTATATAATCTGAATGCAAATTTTCTTTTCTTTAAATTCGTAAGTAGCTCAGCTAGAATTTTCACATATATAAAGCAGTAGAGTGTCTCGAGTTTTCTTATGCTAATGGAATTCTATCTCCACGGAATATTCTGACAACAATCAAATCCCTTGGAGATAGGATTTCCATATCTAATCCCTTGAAGTAAGGAACTAGAATATTTCATTCATATCTTACCATATCCGGAATTCCCATATCAATCCAACTTCCATATATCTAAATTAATCTCATAAATATAGGAATTGATATATTTTGCAATCAAATACATTCTGGATGAAATATTACTCTTCTCGGATTTCATCTTCGAACATCCCTTAATCACCGAAAATACTTTCTATGATGATACAACATAATAAATTCCATATTTGCATAATTTTCAAAAATTTCCAACTTAAATCATTCTGGACTTTACAATCTCCCCCTTTAGCATTTTGTGGACCCATAAATTTTTTGGGATTTTCAAAACGTCAATTATGCAAATAGAATAATCAAATCAATATGGATGTTAGAACATAATCATAAGTACATTTAGCTCCCCCGAAACTCCACAACTTCAAACAATAATATTCAACACCCATGTTGAACATCAAACAGATAGTCATAAAGCACATAAAATTTCAGAAAAAGAATTACCCCATGATGGAACATCAGTCCAACCGACTGTCAGAAATCCGAGTATAGTAACACATTCAGCCAAGCCAATCAAATATTCAACCAAGAATTCCAAACAGCTCATACCTTCTAGCTGAGCCCAAAATGATAACATAAAATCTAGAAACCAAAAATCCAAAACAAGAAATCCAAAAATACTTCCCCTTGGGACCATAAAACATGCCAAAATATCAAACAAATCAGAATATCATAAAAAATCCATCAGTCTTCAATATTTAATTTCTACTTCCAACTGGGTTAGCTCAGCTTCAAGGGCAGCAAGCTGTACTTTCAGAGCTCCAATCTTGGCATGAATCACCACTTTCTTGGCCGCATTTGCCTTCTTTACAGCTTCACCAGAAGAACTTCCAGCTTCAGATGTCTTCCAAGGTAGGTCATTAACCTTTCTCGTAGAGAAAGTCCTGGAGTTATCCTTGACAAGGTTGGGATAGACATACACATCATCTTCCTTCAATGCAACATTTCCTGTTTTTGCCACTGCTGTGATAACACACGGACGAGGCAGATAATTCTTATTTCTCGATGACAGAGCCTGGAACACAATGTTCTCCTGGATAATTCTACCTTAAGTTTACTGAAATCTTCTTACCCATACAATACGTAAGCTTGGCCATCTTTCTAGTCAGGTCAGAGGTATTTTCGGAAGGCAACTAATAGTTTATAGCTATTTGAGAAAGGCAGTAATACCTGTTGGTCAGATTTGACATTGCAGTATTGCCCAGTGCAGGCCAGTGGGAGACCAACCCTCCAGAAATTTCATGCAGAATCTGATCATTAGATAGCTCCAGGTCTTCTGCATATGGTCCAGGAAACTCAGGAGTGGGCAATCCAATAATACCAGTAATTTTCTCTGTTGAAAATGCAATCACCTTTTCGTGTACAAAGTTCCACCCATACCACTCAGACTCAATATCCAGGTTTTCTTACATAAGATTGGCATTAAATTTTTGTACTAGATCCCTTTTGTAATACTTGTAGACCCTAGCAGCGGTAGAATATCCCAAGTACTCCAGAAAGGCTAGAAAGCCACTTTCTCAATAAGTCTCCAAGTCCAGTGATATTTCTGCAATAATGTTCCTCTCACTGATGAGATCCTAGCTATCTTGACAGGCTTCATTGAAGAAGTATGTATTCAGTGCATCTTGTGCAGATGGAGCTCTCCTTAAACTCTGCCCAGGTTCTTTCTTCACTTTCTTCCTTTTCCCAGTCTCAGCTGGTTCTGCCACAACCTCTTCAGCTTTTCTCTTGGACCTTATGGATCTTGATTGCACAAATTCTTCCAGCACTTCATCACTGGTATAAGCTAGATCTTTCACTAGATTTCCCTGTGTTGGAACATCATCAACCTCCTTACTCTCCTACTGACCCGATGTTGGAACATTATCCAAATCAGGATCAGCTTCGTCACCCTCATTTTCAACAACATGATGATATGATGTTGGAACATCATCAACATCAAACTAAACAGCCACAAACCTTTCTCCACCTATCTCCATCTCAGGGGTTTCACTATTTTTCTCCTCAACATTGTCACTAACATGATCTCCTAATTCAGGTTCATCAGCATAATCATGTACATCTTCCTCTTCTGGTGTTAGAACATTGAGTGATCCTTTACCCATGTCTTGGTCTTCATCATGCACAAATGTTTGAACATCAGTTGCATCACCTTCCTCTGTTTCATCAATCTTCATTTCCACGACATCTTCCTCATCATCATCAATAATTTCTATCACAGGTGGGGGCATGTTCCTCATTCTTTCTAAATTCTCAGAAACACCAAGATTAAAAATCTGCACAACCTTGTAGCTTGCAGAGCTTAGCACACTCAGTTCTTCTAGCCACTCATTAACTATCCTCAATCGGAGTTTTCTAGGCCTAGGTGCACTAGAGTATACACACATTACTTTTCTACCTCCTTACTCTATGCATGCTAATACTTTTAACCTAGGGTTCCAATCCTCCATATATATAATGTTCCCAATAATCCCTTTTAATGGATGGCTTAAATCATAGCCATTATTCTTTGCCGGACAGTGACTTATATCCGCTCAAGTCTACCCTTTTATTGTGTTTCAAGTAGTACTTCATACAGTCATCTAGTGACTTGAAAGTTTGACCATTAAAGGTAAAGGATTTATCCCGGGATATCTTGATTTTAACTGGCAGAGATGTATCATGTGTTGGCTGAACTGATGTGACTAGACAACTTCAACCCCTGGTTCTTGAACACCATCCCATGGCTCAAGCATGTTGCTCTCGGTCAGGTTTAGATTTTGCTCGCCTTCACCAAAACTTTTCTTGAATGCGCTGCACTTGTATACCTCTCACTCCTCTGCTCAGTAGGGTGAATTCACAAAAAATCCAAGCACAATCTCAAAAGTATAGCAAGAATATCGGAGAGAGATTTTGCGGGAAAGTGAAACACGAGATGGAGATGGAAGGTTAAAATTTGAAAAAAAAATTATTTCCTTTCTCAATAACCACACCTTGCCTTTTCTCTTTCCAAGGTAATAATTACCTTTTCACCTACCAGCCATCAGAATCCAACTATCCATTTTCTCTCCACAAAGTGAGCTTTCCATGTTCCAACATGCAACAACCCCTTCATATTTTTGTTCTTTTCCCTTTTCAATGTATTTTTGTGTTTTTCTGATTTTCTGTGCACAAAAATAAATACGAAAAAATATAGCGCTAAATAAAAGCTTGTAAAGGGGTACCTAAAATATGGCACACACCTAAGTGTTGTCTGAGTAGCTCAAAGGTGGTAGAATCCAGTGGTTTTGTAAAAATATCAGCAAATTGCTCCGATGTTGGAACGTAGGCTACCACAACTTCCTTCCTTTCAACAAGATCTCGAATAAAATGGTGTCGTATATCAATGTTCTTAGTTTGAGAATGCTGAACTGGATTCTTAGAAATATCAAAAACACTTTTACTGTCACATAAGATCTTCAGAGGCCCTTGATGAATCCCATAGTCTTTCAACATTTATTTCATCCATAATAATTGTGCACAACAGCTTCCAGCAGCAAGATATTCAGCTTCAGCAGATAACAAAGAAATATAATTTTGTTTCTTACTGTACCAAGATGCCAAATTTGTGCCAATAAAGAAGCACCCGCCAGTAGTACTTTTGCGATCATCTGCACTACCTTCCTAATCAGAATCAATATATCCAATAAGAAGAGAGTTCTGATTCTTAGAATACCAAATTACATACTCAGAAGTCCCACTAACATATCAAATAATCCTTTTAACTGCACTCAAGTGTGATTCCTTTGGATTAGCCTGAAATATCGTTCATACCCCTACATTGAAGCATATATCTGGTCGACTGGTTGTAAGATACAGTAAACTCCCAATCATACTTCTGTAAAATTTCTTATCAACTGCAGTGCCTTTCTCATCTTTCCCTGATTTTTCTATGGTTCCCATTGGAGTTTGAACTAACCGAGAGTTGTTTAAGCCAAACCTCTTTACCAGATTCATAGCATATTTACTCTAATTAATGAACAATCCATTCTTTTCTTGCTTCACCTGAAAACCTAGAAAATAAGTGAGTTCACCAACCATGCTCATCTCGAATTCATCCTGCATTAGGGTCACAAAATCCTGTATCATAGGCTATGATGTAGAACCAAAATAATATCATCAATATAAATTTGAGCAATTAAATTTTTTGATGATCTATCTAGCACAAATAAAGTGCAATCTACCCCCCTCGACGATAACCTTTCTTAATGAGAAAGTTAGTGAGTCGCTCATACCATGCTCTGGGTACTTGTTTTAGCCCGTACAGTGCCTTTTTCATTCTATACACGTGATGCGGATAGTGAGAGTATTCAAATCCTTTGGGTTGCTCAACATAGACTTCTTCATTCACCACACCATTTAGGAAGGCAATTTTGACGTCCACCTAGAACAATGTAAAATCCAGAGCGTAAGAAATAGCAAGTAAAATCTGAATAGATTCTAACCTGGAAACTGGTGCGAAAGTTTCATCGAAATCTACTCCATCCACTTGAGTATATCCTTGAGATACCAGTTTTACTTTGTTCAGGGTAATTTGGCCATCATCATCCAACTTTTTCTTGAAAATCCACTTGGTGCCAATAATATTAACACCTTTCAGACGAGGGGTGAGATACCACACATCATTTCTTTCAAACTGACCAAGTTCCTCTTGCATGGAAGCAATCCAATATTCATCAACCAGGGCTTCTTTATAGTTTTTGGGTTCAATGAGTGAGATGAAACACTGTAATCCAGCAAGTTCCCCGTAGTTTACTCGTGGTAGAGCACGAGTTCTCTTAGTGCTAGGTTCAGGTACGCCCTGTGTGAGCCCCCGACTTTAATGAAGTCTGTACGTAGGTAATAGCTAAGCCTAACCAAAAAGCATGTTCTCTTATATGCTTTCTTCAAATATTTCTGGCTATAACTCCAAACCGATAAGAAATTTTAACATAAAACAAAATGAAATGAGATAAATAAATAAATAAGTAAATAGTATTTACAAAGATAAAATATTGACTTATTTATAGGATTCGTTTAAGGAAGAGAAAATGAATAATAATACGCTAGATTAAGAAGAAAGTGAGATATGCAATTCGCACATCTAAAAGAACAATAAATATAATAAGCGAGTAAGAAATAATAATTTAACTTTTTAATTAAATATTTATGTTATTATAATTTATAAGAAAACCTCGTAATATTGGAATCACAATTGAAATCAAATGTCTACGCTTAATTGGAGGGTTAATTAAACATTTATAATAGTGGAATGTTATAGTAAAGTCTCATAATATCAAGATTATAATTGTCTACTATTTCAAACTATAAAATATGAATGTTATAATAATAATAATAATGAAATTAAAAAGTGAAATAATAGTAAGAAAATGAATATAAAAAAAATCGAAGCTGAAAAACAAAAGAAGAAGAAAGAAATTAAAGGAAAGTGTTAATAAAAACAAAAACAAAGTAGTAAGATAAACCTGGGAATGAAATTAAAAAGAAAGGCAGAAAAGCAAGTTGCCAAGTTGAACATATTAGAAGCTTCTCCACACAAACGTGTCTTCAAATTATAACTCTCAAAACCGACAACATGTATTCTTCCCCCCTATAAATAGGTTGATCTTGAGCAAATTGCTTTGAAAAACCAACTGAAAACCCAAAACCCTTCGGACTTCAATTTAACAATTCCATAGTCTTGGTGCAAATCAAACGCAAGCCTCCCTACTTTCTAATCATTCCCAACCATTTTCAAGGTGAGTGTTTTCATCGCCCTAGTACGAATTGAATTAAAATTTATGATTGAATATTTTTTATGCCTGTTAATTTTAAATGTGTTATTAGAGAATTTTATATAATGCATGAAATGTTTGTGAATATTATTCTCTTTTCATGTTTATCGTTT
>JAULKL010173572.1:0-12365 GCA_032355745.1 Rubia rechingeri
TCCCCCCCCCCAAACCCATCTAATTTATATCATTTTCAGCACCAGGACCACACCACAACTCATCTCATTTCTCACTTCCTACAAATGAACTTCTTCCTACTCCAACTCCACAACTTCCTCTTCATTCATAACATTTAAACTATTTTTCATGTTTGTTTTTATCTTACATTCAGTCATTTTTTACAACAAATATCAAAATTATACTTTAGCCCATACATGCGACGTCGCATATTTTTCGCTTATAACGATTTACTGGTTGGCACTTAATTGATGTCGGTTGAAATGAAAGTTCATGCGGAAAATGAATTTTTTAGCCGAAATTTTGAACAAATTTTATCCCAAACCCATCCAGTTTATATCATTTTCAGCACCAAGACCAACCTCATCTCATTTCTCAATTCCTACAAATGCACTTCTTCCTACCCCAACTCCACACCTTCCTCTCCATTCATAACATTTCAACTCTTTTCATGAACCCAATATACTCTCTTCTTCCAAAAATCAACAAGTGTCCTAGGATGGACACTCTCTCGGTTCAAATTAATTGAGGTAGTTTTTCCCCAGTTTAATTTTCGTGTGGCACTTTTATGAACATACCTTCTATAATGATTGAATATTTTCATTAAGTATGTTGACTATGTTACATGTTATATAGTGTATATTGATTGTGTTCCCAATATCAGGCCATGTTTTTAAGGAGTGAGAAAAAAAGGCTGATATTAGGGATGAGTGTGAAAAATAATAATATTTTAGTATGAACACAGGTTGAATGTGGGACGTCGGTCAGTGCAACGTCCAGTACGAGATATGATTGAATGATTACCGAAGTCACATTTGGCAGGAACTGACTGGAACATCTATGAATATCCAACGTCGCTCTTCATTCGGACACTGAGACTTCAGTCATTAAATCTTGCGACGTTGATTTCCTACATTCCATATTAAGATTTATGTTGTATGCTCTTGGCTATATTATTTGTACATCCATTGTTAAATGTGTATCTGCTGTAATAGGATAATGAGAGTTATCGATGGACTTCCGAAATGAACTTGTTATTTCCGCAGTCCCTCTTCAATTGCTAATGCCGGGAAATGTACACAAGAAAGCATCAATACAATCAGTCTGTCAATTTCACAGCAATATTTTGTATTTTAGTATATTAGTAATGTCGATTTTTTTAAAATGCAATTGTTATCGACGAACCATTTGTTGTGTCATTAAATATTATAATATTGTATGAGAAACGATATCTAACTAATTCAACCGTGATGTCACACAATCAATGACAATTGACCGACGTTGTATGAACTGGGTTTTTTTTCCGATGTCGGTATCTCAAAACGATGTCGCTGTTAATGGTCTACAACGTTGCTTTTTATAAGAAAGACTTCGACTTTGACGACGTTGCTCCACTTCCTAACCCATTGTATGCCTTCATGCTATGGCCAGTGTCGCTTTCATGTGGATGCCGACGTCGATTTTTGCGATGTCACGGGTATGATCTGCCATGGTCAACCTACTACTATTGAGCGATGTCGGTCACAAAACCTACCGACATCGGTTAAAACTGAGGTAAAAGGTTCTTTTTACCTTGGTTCCAAACTGAGGTAAAAAATATCTTTTACTCCGGCTGTATTTACCTCGGTTCTTCAAGGACTGAAAACTGAGGCAAAAGATCCTGTAGAACTGAGGTAAAAGTTCTCGTTTCTTGTAGTGATACCCCGGTTCCTTGATGCCTAAATCGGAACAACATGATTGTGGAAATTTTATTTAGATAATTGGGTATCTCCAGTTTGCATTTCGTCCTCTCTCACCTTCTTGGAGGGACCTAAGCGTAAAAACTGAAAAGTTCACCGGTTGTGCTAAAATTGATTCTGATTGAACCGGACGTTAATAAAATTAATGGACATTTATAATTCCAATTAGTAGTATCTAATATACTATTGACCGTTATTAAGTTCAATTATGTTTGTTTTGGTCAAACGCGGGCCCAGTTGCTATGCTAGTGGGATGAAATGGTGAGGCCCACTTTCAGGCTAGCCGATGTCGGTCTTACATCGGTTAAATGTCACCAAAATTGATTGACATGCAATGTCGTACATGCCGAGGCAGAATTCAGAAGGGTCAATTAAATTTGTTTTGGTTAAACACAGGCCCATTTGCTATGCTAGTGGGCTGAAATGGTGAGGCCAATATTGAAGTAAGCTGACGTCGCTCATACGTCAGTCCAATGTTTGTAAGATCGACTGATATGCAATACCACACCGGCCGAGGAAAAATTCACAATGGTTCATAACGACTATATATATGGAGCCCACCTGGTAAATCACTTCCCTCTTATTAATAGTCCCCCTGCCTATCTTCTCAAAGGTATGGTTTCAAGATTCTTTAGATTAATTATTTTTTTGTATTTTTCCTTGAAATTGTTATGTATATGGTGCGTGAATGTGTTCTTTTTTTCTATTTTGAAGTTCCTACGGATTAGGGTTCTAGGGTGTACAAACTTTTGTTTTATGTTCTCCCCTGTTAATGTGGCCCATTTTTTTGGTTTAGGACCTTTCCTTTCTCTGGTTTTCCGCTGTTGTTAATGCAAATGCTAGGTTTGATTGTGATGTTGCTGGTCCTTCGATCCTCCTTCATTTGGATCGATCATAATGCGACGTCGTTCATTCATATTTTTTGTTATTATTGTAAGAGACGTCTCACTTTTCTCGGTTATCCAATCGGTCATACCGAAGGGTGAGCGATGTCGCTTAGACATGTTGACCATGCCATTATTTTGGGCCGACGTGTTAGCGACGTTCCTCATACATGTAGGCTAATTCATATTTTGAACCGACATGTATATGTAACGATTGGCTGACTAAAAAGATTAATTGAACCGATTTCTATCGAACCATTTTCTATCTATCATAATATTTATCATCTCTGACAATATGAATTTCGGGAATCATGGCTAACACTGCTTGTTCGATTAGCCGTTCCCCGATTGAGGTGATTGGTTTTTGTTTAGATTTAAATTCCTTTTATATGATTACTTATATTCTAATTAATTTTTAATAATTTCATTGGCCAATGCAGATCCGTAGAGATTCATATGAGAACCGTCCACGGACTACATTCGGTGATATTGTTCCACACTTTGTCAAAACTCTGACCCAAACGAACTTCAGTTTAATTCCTATTTTGGTAAGTACTCACTGTTACACATCTATTTTATTTTCAATTAAATTTTTCTCTAGATTACATTCATATATACTAAATGTGGTTTTCTGTTTATAATATAGTACGTCCCAAGCCAGGTCGTGGAACTCCTACCATCGGTCAAGATGCCTGTTGTCTTGAGGTGCAACGGAAGGGAGTATCACATGCACCAATCGGGGAACATGACGCTCAAGACCCTAATCCCAAATGGTTTTAGCATGTTTCTTGATGCAGGGGAGCTCAGGGTTGGGGACACACTCTACTTTGAGCTATTAGATGGTTCTAGGCTAAGAGTGTTCAATGTTATCGTTCTCCCCCCCCCCACCGATTTTAGTTGTACTGCTTATACTTTTGAACATTTATTTTAAACAAATTTATTCAAATTTGGAACAATATTTATTTTTATGTATTTTAATCTTTAATCTATTTGTTGAATATTTTTTTAATGTTATTGAATCCTTAATATTTAACCTAACATATGAACAGAGTTTTAATATTACGATCATTCACAAAAATAGATTAGATTTGTGTGTAATGAATAATTTATTTCAATCATTCAGAAACTAGCAAATATTTGTTGCGACTAAAAATTTGTAATAAATTCAAATTGTAGAACGACTAGCTGGTGGGCTAAAATTGTTAGGCCCATATAAACTTGCAACGTTAGTCATGGATCGATACCTTGTCGCCTAAACCGACATTCGTTCGACATCGCTCAATGAGAGGCGGACATCACAAGGGTAAAAAATGATGTTGTTCCGAAACATGTGTAAATATGGGGACCCTAACAATTAGTTCAATCTTATGTTCACAAGTTTCCCACGAATTCAAACAGTCTTCCCCTCTCTTCTCTTCTCTCTTGTCAAAGGTATGGTTTTTCTACTCTTCTAACACCTATATTTTTGTAATTGTTACTTTACATTGTTCGATCTATGGTCTATGATTGTGTTGTGTTTTTTGGCTTTCTAGTTTTCACTCAGATTTTTTAGAGTGTGAAATATCCTTGAATGTAAAACTAGGTATTATGTTTTGGTATGTTTTTGAACGTTTTTGTTTAATTTCTGTTTTCAAGCATCATTTTTTCTTAGTTTTTGGGTTTATTCCCGTAGCTTCCTCTGCTACATGCGACGTCGATAACCTGTATGTTACCAGTCGGTTAATGCGAGTAACGTGCGACGTCATATATTCTTATTTGTAGGAATATGTTATTCAGACGTCGCACCTATATCGGTCAGACCTTCAGTTGAACCGAATTGTTACCGATGTCGCATATTGCCATTTAAGATTAATTTAAAATTGTATATGCGGCCTTGTTTTTGTGTCATTCATGTGTCCGGTTATGTTGACTATAAAGCGACATCATTGGTACATGTCGACCAAACCGCTGCTTTGGCCCGACATGTACCTGCGGCGCATGGCCGACGTCGCACCTTACATTTCTGAGGCTAGTTTACAATTAGAATTTTCATTTTTGATTCAGGACTAATAGCTAGTGAACGATCGTCAAGTCGCCCCCTTTTCCAAGTCTTTTGCCATTTTACACATATATATATATTTACTAATACATCTTCACACTTGATAAAAAAATTAATTATTATTTTCATACAATTCTCTGCATAACGGAGCAACCCAAAGCCTCTTGTGCTCGACCTTGAACAACATACAATTGCTGCTGATAGCCCACGTTTCTACTGCACTCTAAAGCAGCAGAACATCAGAAAAAACCCAACTTTGGTAAGGAATATATAATTAATATAATTTGTTGTTCATTGCCTATATATAAAAATATTTATAACCAATATATTTTTTGGTGACTAAGTACATCCCGGGGGACATTGTACCACTCCTTCCGAATGACAAAATCACCGTTGTGCTGAGCTGCTACAGGACAGAGTGGCACATGAACTTCTCGGGGGTGGGAAGATCAATGGCCTGTCCCCAAAGGGTTTTGGCGAGTTCCTTTCCGGAAACTGCTACGCATAGGGGACACCTTGTTCTTCGAGGTCATAGAAGTTGGGGGACCCTTCAAGGTCATCATAATGCAAGCTGATTGAGTTGCAAATTTTGTTCCGTTGGAACTAAAACAATTCTTAATCAAATTTATGGATTAATTGTAAGAATATTTTCATGACTAATGTTTTTCCAATAATTTAACTACCTTACTTGAAAAAAATATAATTGACTGTATGTGCGATTTGATCTATGCATGAGTTTAACAACCATTTTCAACCATACCATTCAACAACATTTTCTACAATCGTTTTAAAAACCATTGAACAAATACTTTGGTAGACCAAAGTCAATCATTTTCAAACAATTATAATCTATAAAAGTTAACCTAGGTAAAACAAAAGAAAAACATCAATCAATAGAAAAGGCGTGGGAGCTTACTGTGTGACTGTGTGATGGAAATGGTTTGGTATGAGTGAAGTAGAGTGAAATGTGGATGATGGGACATTTCCAATTTGGTGAGCGTCATTTTACTCGCCAAATAATCTGCAAGCTCATAAAAAATATTAATTAGTATACCGGTAAGAAAAGTCGATCCCACGAGGAGCAAAAGCCATAATTACAAAAAAAAATTAACTAATTTCAAAACCTTTTTCTTGGTGTAGCCATCATGCCTTAAACTCAATAATTTTTCTATCACTAAAAATGCAAATGACTAATCTAAAAATGATATATATATATATATTAGAATGATATCGGCTGAGAATAACTCATACTAGTTAATATCGATCATAAGCGCAATGATGAATCAATCCTTAAACATCTACCAGTTATAGGAAAGTAGGTATGCTTAACCTCCTCAATTGTTTCTTACTTTATTGACAATTAATCAATTAAAATTAACTAACTGTTTCCCTTACCAAAATGCCCTCAGAAAGTATTCGTTGAACTAGAAACACATTTTAATAGCATTAAGAATTAAAATAACCCGATAAAGCATTTACCAAAGTAAAATAAAATCGAAATGCGCACTCAATTGTTCTATATCTTGCTATTACAATCTTAGCTAGTTAGCTAACTTTCACAAGATTGCGCCAATTACTATTCCTTCCAACAATTACGTATTGGTGGAATTAGATAGCAATATTCTAACAACATCCAAGTTGATAAGGGTAACACATATTAGAAATGAATTAATCCAAGAAAAATCAAGAACGTGCAAGAATCAATTATAAAACAATTTGGTCTCAAAAATCATAAACTAATACTCGTTATTTTCTGCAAACAAATGAATTAGCTACTCATGATGTGCAAATAAAAATCGCAAACAAAAAAAACTGAAAACATGATATTGTCGAATTAAAATTAAGAAAAGAAATTACTCAAAGAAAATGGGTTCCGTTTGGGCAAATAGGACCCTCTGCGGTGGAACAGATTCTCGAAATAATTTTAAAAAATAAGTTTCCGAAATTCTGAACTGAATCAAAGTTAAAAAAAAGTGCGCCCATAAATGTCCAAACGGATGCCTCTTATATAAAGAAGAGGGTCAACCCAAAATATCATCCAAATCTATTCCAAATTTTAATTTTAATCTTTTCCTTACCTAAATAAGAGATAAGAATCAAAATTCGATCAAATCTTTACAAAATCTCCAATCAAATTTGATCATATCTTCACATAATCAGCTCCATGTCTACATAAAATCAGCTCCAAATCAGCATTAATTCTAGTTTCCATGTTGTCTACGCATTGCACACGGCTGGAACATTTTTGCGCAAGATTGACAGTCTTCTTTCTGCCATATTTGCCAATTTCTCTTCAAATTCCTCCAAATTCCACTAAAGCCCACAACCTGTAATCCGTGACAAATAATACTTGTAAAGTGCAAATTAATCTCATAAAATTTCAATAAACCCCAAAAAATAAACAACATAATTTATATGCATCAGGAGGAGAGAGAAACGCCAAAAAGAGGAAAAGCATACGACCCTGGATTTTTTCCTTTCTTTTTTACCACCGTCAAATTCTTAACTTGTTGGTTGTTGTGGTTTTCCTTCTTATTCCACCATTTTCAATCGTTACATAACAAAACTCACCTTTTAAAATAAGAGTCCGTCTCCTGCGAGACCGTCTCATGGTAAGACGAGGGGTAAATAAATAATTAGTTGACATATAAAATAGGATATTCTGAAATGTAGGGTTTAAAACATAATTAATTGCAATTCGGGGTCAAATTTAAAAGAATCTCTGAAATTCAGGGAATAAATTGCAAATTTAAGAAAGGAAAAACTATTGGAGCATCGTATTCTTCTCTGGCAAGCCCAAAACGGCATGATGTCGCCATCGCATCTTACAAGAAGCCACCGGCGTCTTCGCCTTCTCAAGATTTACCGACGCAGTCCGCCAAAGTTGTTGTCTGCAGTCTGTGTTGAAGGCAGGTCAAATCCGGTGATGGATGACGTGGCCGATCGAAATTCAGTGTTTGAACGATCGTCGTTGCCATTGGTTTTCTAACCGATGGAGTTCTCGATGTCAACAATGGTTGCAACGACCATTGAAGTTTATTACGACTGTGATGCTGCGATGCCAATGGTACAATGACCACTGAAACTTGTGATACTATATTTCCAAATGTTGGAATTACAAATGTGATGCTCCTAGCTGCATTTTTTTATCCCATGCTCCAGTTTTTTCAAAAACCAATCTTTTACAAATGTACTTAATAGACTTACAATGTGGAAGACAAATTGTTTACAATTCCATAGCTGGATGCAGATTTATGTGATTAGATCGTTGTACAGGCGTTGGAATGGCGCACTTACGGTGGCTAGGGTTTCAATTGGAGATGAATCCGGGTCGGACGGTGGGAAGAGAACGGGTCGAAATTGGCTCAATTTTGGGCTGAAATATTAGTTTGTTGTGGGCTAATATGCATCTGCATTTAAATACCTATAACTCACTCTAACACATCAAATTAAAAATAAATCAAATTATATTAAAAATCAAATTAAATAATTTTATATCAAATAAATTTATAAAATAACATCAAATCAGAATGATAAAACATCAAATAAAAACAGTAAAAATACACATCAAAATTGAAATTGTAAATTTTTTATATAAATACACATTAAAATAAAATAATTAAACATAAAAATAAAATAGTTAAGTATCGAATAAAAATACACATGAATTTTAAAGTATCAAATTTTATACCAAAATGTGACACCGATATCGAAAAATAAAGTACACATGAATCATCAAGGCATACATTGAATAAAAATACACAAGAATTTTAAAATATCAAAGTGTGCATCAAAATATGACACTGACATTGGGAAAAATAAAACATCAATATTGATATTTAAAAAGGCCAACTCACACTATTGAAACATCAAGAATACATTAAACTAAAACTAATATAAAAAAATAGGAAACATCAATATTGATTTTTAAAATGACATGCCGAAAAGTTAACACATCAATAAAAAAGAAAATATAAGTAAAAACTTTAAATGTAAGATAGTAAAATATCCCAAACTAGCGTCAAAACAAGTAAAGTGGCAAAAAATTAACATGCAAACACAAGATATACATTAAAAGATCAAAGTTTAACTTTAAAACACATGATTTTAGTGGGAATAAACATTTATGTAAAAACATCAAAAGGTTTGGTTGAAACATCAAGTATTGCAAATGAAACATAAGGTCTGGCACTAAAAACCCGCGCAGGAAAAAAATTGATCCTCGAATTTCTTCCACCCAGATTCTTGACCCGCTAGATTCTTATGACTCGGAATCATTAATTCCCCAATTATTTATGCGCAGCACCCCAAAAAGTGGTATTTGAACTCAGATCCCTCATTCCTCTCCCAAACTTTCTTAAATTATATTTGTAACACCATGTCTAATTAAACTTCATAATATTGCACATTAATCCTTGGTCTCGCTATGAGACGGTCTCGCACAAAACTTTGTCTTAAAATAATACTTCCTCTTTTTTTCAAAGTAAATATTTTTCAACTTTAACCTTTAAAAAATCTACCATTTACATAATTGCGATGCACTGTACAGTATCGTATGGTGCGTAGACAGCATGGAAATCAGAATTATAGCCAACAAAATACAGCTGCACGGTGCACGGCTTTCAAATCAATCCTTATTTATGTTTCCTTCACTGTAAACAGATTGAGGATCATTTCTAAATTGTTGTTGCTACTTTCACGATGCAAGTCCAACCTAATATACGCACATAACCCAACCTAATATACGCACATAACCCACAATTATAACATTCAAAACAATAGACGATTGTTAATTACAGCAGAAGAACTGAAATGAGTAGAGTTAAAAAAAAAGGTTATGTTCTCCTGTTGCGCCTTACAAACAATTCTGTTAATATTTTAATTAAATATTTTAATTCATATATTAGTTAATTTTAAATTCAAATTATTAATTTAGTTTGAATCATTGTAATATTTAATTTAATTAATCATAATTGTTAATTTCCTGTTTATTAAATATAAAAATATATTTTAAACTCTTACCTACTCTAATTAGAGGAAAACTTAGAAAATACGTAATTGCATTTACGATTATTTTTAAAGTTCAAACTACAAAATAATATAAAATAAAATTTATTTTATTTTAAATCTTTTGCAAAATCGAATAGGTGAGGATTTGAATTATATTTTTGTATTTTAAAAATTGATAAAAATCATATTTAAGATTAATTATGATTCTATATTAGAATATTTCAAAACTAAATTTATAATTTGAATTTAAAAATTAAATAATATATGAATTAAAATATTTAATTTATATTTTTATTAGATATATTTATGAAGTAATCCAAATTAATATAGGTTGATTTTGATTAATTATGATTATATATTATAATATTTCAAACCAAATTAATAATTTGAATTTGAATTTAAAATTAAAATTAAATAATATATGAATTAAAATATTCAATTTATATTTTTATTAGATATGTTTATTACATAATCCAAATGAATATGGAGATTTTGATGAAAGAGAAAGTTTGATTCTCTATATATTGCTAGAGAGAAAAATCATTTGGAGAATTGAATATTTAATGACAATTAAACTTTAACACTAATTTTCTGTTTATACCAAAATTGACCAAGTCTAAATCAATACAACATTCAATTTCCGTTGAATCATCACATAAAATTGAACCATTGAATCATCCGATTATCCCTTTTTCTTCCTTTGAATGACCAATATTTAAATCCTAATGATACGACTTGGAGTCTTGGAAGATTAATTTCACTGTATAATTTGTATTTATGTATACTTCGTCTAGGCTAATACAATCTCATGTACATATAAGACTAACATCTACAAAATTGTTTTGTCTCAAATCAATCTCTAGTGACTGAGAATATTGAGAAGAGAAACTCTAGATTTCAGGAGTTGCCTAAATACAGTTTCCAGCAACTCTTCTGATTCTTGAATGCTGGGGTTGATTGCCTCCAGCTGTTTTACCGTGGTTTGGATTTGCGCAGCGCTGTCTGAATTCTTGTTGTTCAAGATGGATGCAATCTTGTCAATTGTGGAAATGTCCGCATTCTTTTCCTTGGATGATGTACCCTTTATGAACTTGGAAACAAATGACACTCCCTTTTTGTTTGATGAAATGTATGGGAGAGTTGACTCCAAGATTGAGACACTGATTTGCTGGACCTCTTGAATCAGGCTAATCAAACTGCTTTCTTGCATTCCTGAAGCGGTGATCTTTTCTGCTTTCTTCAGCTCTTTGTAGCATTTGCAGACCATTTTGTTCAAGTTCCTTGTGGAATTCTTGTAAGCTGAGATTTCAGTGGAGAAGTCTCCGCTTCTTTTCCTCC
The DNA here is from genome assembly GCA_032355745.1 of Rubia rechingeri. Lineage (NCBI taxonomy): Eukaryota > Viridiplantae > Streptophyta > Magnoliopsida > Gentianales > Rubiaceae > Rubia > Rubia rechingeri. The sequence goes on from JAULKL010173572.1 coordinate 11,029, forward strand.
TCAGGGATGATTCGAGTTGTTGTACGCTACCCTTCATCTGTGAATAGATCTCTCTGATTTCACTGCAGATGTCCAAGATCATTAGGGATCCATCCACAACTGCTTCTTCATTCGACAGAATTTGTCGGCTCCGAGACATATGGAGAACGTCGTCAAGATACTCATACAAGTTCTTGAGGCCATCCAATTTCTTGCACGCGGAAGCATGTGAAGATGACGCATCTCCCGATGACCTCAGCCTTTGGAGATGTTCCTCAACGTTTGTGATGAGAGGATGAGATGGGGTAGGCAAGCTAATGGAGCGAGTGTGGCTGGAAAATTTAGGGACTTGAGCAGAAGTTGCCATTTCTTAATTTTTCTTCTTATTGAGAAGAGAGGGATTCTTGGATGTGTAAGTTGAAGAAATGGAGCCTGTGGTTATGTTGATTGACCAAACTCTTGGAACCATTGTATATATAGGAAGGTGAAGATGAGAAGGAATGCCATCCCTAATGTTCAACATGAAGTACAGCTATGGAAGTATAACATATGTCCGAGGTCTGTTTAGTTGTTGTCGGAAATTAGAAGTCAGAAGCTGCACCAGCAAGCTCAGATCTGAATCCTGATACAAACACCACATGGACCACCAGCTTTGTTCCTAATCATGCTGATCGTGTAAGCAGAAATGGAGGACAAGAGGAATCCTTACCCAGTCGTGGGAAATGTTTAATAGCAATGCAGCCGTGTTTTGCCGAAAGTCAATGCAATTGGATTAAAACACATGCATGCATAACCAGGGGTGATTAATGCTAATCCCATAGTTAATGTTATTCCACTGATTTCTTGTCCCCCTGACTCGATCGCGGATGCTTAATGTAAGCTAAGCAACACGAGGAATCATATGTAGATGATCATACCAGCTCCATGTGTGAGTTTTCTCGTGGCCAGGAAGCACGGCCTTGCGTGCCAGCCTTTTTTTAATTTTAGCATTGAAAAGGAAACACATATCGTGAGTTGGATGATATTCTTTTTGCTGGTTGCTCGACTCCTAAATATGATTGATGACAAGCTTATCTTTTCGAGTATTTCTTGTGCAAAAGAGAGCGAAGGCCTCTAAAATGCCACATCGATCGTCTTCATTATATGCTGGAAACTCTGCAGGTAATCAAAATTTTGATGCAGCTGCTGCATCAGTACTTGGGATAGCACCATTGGTCCAGTGAAAAGCTGCAGAAACGAGCGGAGGAAGTGCTTGATGGATCACTTCTTGTTTATGAATTATGGTGCTTGTAGAACTAGTAAGACATGTGTTCATACTGAAGGCATGTGGCATTAAACATCAATTTATCATCGATCCA
>JAULKL010174647.1:0-12359 GCA_032355745.1 Rubia rechingeri
GTTTCTGAGGAACCACCTTTAATGAGCAGCCGAATGAGGTTCCGAGTTGGGAACCACCCTCCCAGGTCGCCTTTTTGTTCTAAAGGTTGTTATAAATTCATTAAAGGTGAAACCGCCTTTCATAAAAATAAATTAAAGATCGTTCTACATTTAGAACCGTCTTTAATGAGTTGTCTTTTTGGCTCAATATATAAGCCCATTAACTTAGGGTTTCATTTTCATTTTACTTCCACCCCGATAAAAAATCACAAGGCATTTTCCCTCTAGTGTCGCCGCAACACTCCTTTCTCCCTTCATCCTCATCATTTTTCATTTCAACTTTCCTCCTCTAGTGGCGCCGCAACCATCAACCGTCGCGAGCCTCCCCCGCGCGTCGCCTCTCTATCCCAGTTTCCGCCACTCCTCGCCTCTCCATCCCAGTCTCCACCGTGCGTCGCCTCTCTGTCCTAGTCTTTACTGCGCGTAGAATCTCCAACCCAGATATCTGGTGCGTCCTAGCCTCGCTGTCGTAGCATCTCCGTCCCAGATCTACAATTTCCGCTACCTCCGCCTCATTCCGCAGTAGTCTCAGGTTTTTGTTTGATTAGTGTATTTAGAAGTTTATTGTTGATGGAAACGTGTTAATCTTAGGTCTGTGTTGGATGAGTGTTGATGATACAAGCAAATAGTGTTTTTTTCCTTCGAGGCTGCCAGAAACCTGAGAGATTTTTGGCTGTTTTTCGTAGAACCTCACTCTAAAGTGCCTTCTATGGTTTGATAGAACGACCTTCAATCACCCCTGTCTCCACTAGTGAACATTAAATATATCAAGCACGAATATACGACATGAGCACGACATGCATGCCAGTCCTATAAATCCCTAAAATTTCCCCCCAAATCTCTAAATTTGTTGGGGAGCATTATAAGAAAGGTGAAGGGTCGTGCCAATTATTAACAGTGCACTATCAATAAGCCCTCAGAAAGGTGAATGATCGATCCTCAAGCCTTCAAACTTTGATTCGGTTGTGGGATGACCTTCGGCTTTCTTTTATTTGAGGTAGGAGGCCTCGACATTGTGGCATAGGGTGGCCTCGATCTCATGCTTTAGAGAGGTATCGAGCAAGAGAAGTGGAAAGGATGCAAAGCGCGTGCTTCCTACTTGCCTCTTGGGGCGAGTGAAAACCATCCTGGATTCGATGTTGATTGTAATTTTAACTTTGATCTCATAAAGTTCACTTACTAAGGCTCTACTGGCCGTATTGTCATTGCATGTTGATTATTACGCAATCTGATAAAGAAATATATGCCTCCGAAATCTATTTTTGAGGACATATCTGATGATGAGATTCCGATTCCGATGGGGGTGATGATGGGGATGATGGCGAAGTTGATTATATAACGTCTATTGATACATATGATCCTTGGACTAATTATAGAAATTAATTTGCACAAACAATATTCAACAACTAGCGAGCTAGAATTCGAAGAGACCGATTTTTATTTATGTTATAGAGACATAGTTCATATTTTTCTATCTATACGTATTAGAATAAAAATATGAAATTTTGAATTATAAGTATGTAGCGGATTTATTTCAACTTTCAGTTATCAGCTGATTTTGGAGACTGATTTTGGATGCGTTATGTTTTGTATTTTAATGACTCAGGGAGTGTTTTTGTTGGTTAATGACTTCCGTGGGGTATGGTTTCTTTTGATTATGTTTATCTCTATTGATGATTAAATTTATGTGAAAATAGGATGAATGAAAGTATGTCAATTGGTGGTGCTAGCGGAAGGGGTAAAAATAAACAACATTGGACTACTGAAGAAGATAAAGCCCTCGTAGAAGCTTTGCACAAGTTATCCACTGATCCACATTGGAAATGCGAGAATGGATTTAGAAATGGCTATATGATTCGTTTGGGGGAATTGATTGGGAAGGCGATTCCGGGATGTGGTTTGAAAGCTACACTTCACATTGATTATCAATTGAAAAAATCTTGTTAGAAAATTTAGAGTTATACTTCAAATATTAGGAATGAGTGGATTCAAATGGGATGATCAAAGTATTTGATAAATGTGGAAAGATCTGTGTACGATGAATATTGGAAGGTAAACTAAATTGATACAAAGCATTTATATACTAAATTTATTTCGTTATATTTTTATATAATTATAATTTCATTTTCTAGGGCCATCCTGCTTGCCAAAATTTATATGGAGTGCCATTTCATCACTTGCATTCCTTGATGGAGATTTATGGTAAGGACTATGCAATTGAAAAACCTGCTGAGGGATTTGAAGATGTAGTGGGGAGCATGGAAAATGAGAGACATATGCAAGTTGACATCAACTCAAGTGATGTTGATGATGAAGCTGAAACTCTTGAGTCTGCCCCTCCTTTGAAGAAGGTTAAAAAAGGGAAGACTTCTAAAAAGGGGAAAGTACAAAGGTGACGGAGAAGGTAACCGAGAATTCTAGTGGCTCAGAATTGGCAACCTTGCAATATTTAATGAAAGATATGAGTAGTCATCTTTCTACAATGGCCAATGTTTGGGTTCAACCTGATAATCATGAGCAAGAAACGGCTGATAAGTATAACAAAGTTTTGGGTGAATTTATTTGAATTGGATGTTATCACCAACTGAGGCGATGGAGGCAACAACCATTCTAACTGCTCAACCAAACAAGTTGAATATCTCTTTCAACTGTTCTACTTATTTGAAAAGAAAAATATATGAAGGGTCTACTTGGCAGTGCTATTTCTGATGGGAGTGACGATATTTAGATTTATATGGTACTCAATTTTGAATGATTTATGTTTGTCATTTGAATTTTTATTGATTTATGATATTTCATAAAAAATATTATCAAAAATTACAATCTTTCGTTCATTCTTATGAATTTTTGACATTATTATTAGCATGTGTGATTAAAATGAAATTACTTATCTTGTATATGTGATTTTAAAATTTTAAATCTAAGTTTGTTTCCCCTTCTTGAACCAAACAGATACAAAGGGAATGAAAGAGAATTTGATTCCATTTCCATTGGTGAATCAAATAGTTTGAGAAATCCAGTATTATTCCTTTCCTTTCTCTTACTTTCTCTTTCCTGATTCCATTCCCTTTCCTCTGTTGAACCAAACGGCCCCTAACAGAAAAGGGACGGGAATCCTACAAACCCGATTATTTTATTTTATTTTTAAAAATGACCTAAACCAAACCAAATTTATTTGAGTAGTACAATAACCTGATAAAAAATGAACACCCAAAATATACCCGAATCCAATATGAAATATAATAAAAAAATTGACATATCCGACCCAATAGAAATCCAACCCAAACAAAATTCTCGTAAAAAATGACATGACAATAATTCAATCCAAAAATAACCCAACCCAATCCAATCTGAACAAAAATCCAGTAAAAAAACAACACGACAGTAATCCGATTCGAAAATAACCCGACTCCCCTGCCTCTCTGCATCACTCAGGAGGAACCATCTGGTTTCCCCTTCTTTGCCTTTTCACCTGGAGTCCTTTTCTTGTATGGCTTTCTTTTCCTGGTATCCGGCTCCGGAACGCTGAATTCTGCTGGATTCCTGTTTGTTCTGCACACACCATCTGCGGACACATTTCTTCCTGTCCTAACCACTCCAGCTGGTACGACGATGGCCTCCGGCGCAGCCCCGTTCGAATCCCCAGGCCTTAGAAATCTCTGAGCCAGAGAACGAGCTCTAATCTGGGGTTCATGCAGGTACGGAATGTACAGATCGCTCCCCGGGGATATACTGGTACTAGTTCTGGAGCCTGCCTTTCGCAACAACTCCGGAGTTCTAAAAGGTATGTGGCCTGCCAAAACAACCAGAAATTTGATTAGAGCACTAAACAGTGAAACATGACGAAAACGCTGTTAACTATCCCCTATCCTTAGGATGGGGATAGTTTACCTGATAAAGCTGCTGAAGGAGGCCGGAGACTTTGGAAAGAAGCTGAAGGGTTGGGCGTGGGGTCCTTGAGATGGAGCTGACCGGAAAACATCGAACTGCCTAAGCTGAGACCTGTGCCTGATCGGCCATCCATCAGACTCATCAACGCCCCGCTTGCTCTTGACGCACTTGCTGAAGTGCCAGGTTTGCTGAAACTAAACCGCGCTGCTCCCGGAGTCTTCCTCCTCTCGTCAGCCTTGACATCGCTGATAGTCTTTCCTTTCTGCTGGTTGAGCAGTCCGCCAGATCTAAAGTTAAAGGGTGGAGGAAAGAGTCCAGCTCTTCCAGAGTCTACAGGGTGGGGTGCGAGACCGAAGGTTGGTAACCCTTGGCTCTGATGCTCCTCCGGTGGTGCCAATCGTAACTGCAGTACACATGGAGAAGCTCCTTCAGCTGGGATGTTACTGCTCCGGTGAACTATAGGACTAGAGACTGCATCAGAACTTTCCCTCTCATGCTGCTTCTTTGCAAGGAGCTCGACGATATCCATGGGGATATCGTCGGACCCCCTCTGATCACTTTCCTTGGGACCAAGCCGAAGGAAATCCTGAAAAAATACGGAGTAAGATTCAGCATGGCAAATGCACAACATGTCAAGCAAGACAACTGAATATTTCAAACATCCTAAACTGAGATGTATAGTATGGACTATGGAATATGTAGAATATACTGACTACAAAGCTACATATAAATTATAAGGTAGTTAAAAATGAACACTAACCTTTTTCTCCTGTAAAGGGATCGTTGCAGCAGTCTTATTCAAGTCCAATAATCTCTTTCTGCCACGTTGCGTGCCATTCCTCCTTCGGATTCCCTTACCCTCTCTCTTCTGATTGTGATATGCCTTAGAAGAACTGCCAAGAGAAAGATTCAGGTCTAGCTCGCTAAGCTTGGTGAGCCTACTGTGAGATGACAGCCCTGCATGATTTTGATCTTCTTGTTGACTTTCCAAAGTTGTTACTGCAGGTGGAACTGGAAGTGTTTGAATCAGTTCTGCAACCTTTTTAGAAAGATCAAAGGCAAGAGTCTGCTTAGCCTTTTTCTTGCGGAGCGGGGAAGTGATGCCACTCCGGTTCCTCGTACGCTCTTGTCTCGTGCCAATGAACAATCCCTCCCCTCTCGGCGGAAGCAAGACTACGGAATCATCTTCTTCAGTTACTTTCACCTTGCCCTTGTCTTTCCAGGAGGATCTTTTGCGTTTCAGGGTTGGCTGCACTTCAGAGACTGACTTTCCTCCTGCTGAAGCTCTCTCTGCATTCAGAATGTCCGCGAGAGACCGGTACCTTCGCTTCTTTGAATGTCTAACTTCCTGACCGCTGTCAGTCTCAGGCGTATCTGGTTTTCGAGCTGCATCTTTGGCTGTATTCTTCAGAGACTGGTTTTGATGATCAGCAGCATCAGTGTTAAGGTCCTCAGCTGGTACTTGAGCCACACCTGCAAAAATGAATGATTCACAAAAATTAGTTCATAACTATGCAATGCAAACATAACGGAGAAGGCGGCCTTGCCACTTTAGTCATTATCTCTCTTTAAACAACAAACTAGAAGAAGAGCAAAGAATTTACAGCCTACTGAACCATGTTCGACAGCTAGTGTTGATGGGAGTGGAAATGGTGGCGGTGACGGTGGAGAGAAGCAGAGGTGAGGGAGGATAGAGGTGGTTGGGAGAGGAGAGTATGGCCTTGCTGAAGATAAGAGCAGCCTTCGTAGAATGAAGTTTCCAGGAAATTAGGTGAGCGGAGTGCGAGGAGATGTAAGGAGAAGTTTGACAACATTTTCAAGTACCATAAACGGACAGAATGGAAAAAATTATCGTTTTTACTGAGCAGTTGGAGAAGTTGGATAGCCAACCCTCACTTCAGCATCCAGAATCAAATCCAAAACCCTTATCCGACTGGATGGAGCAAGTATTGATGGTATGGAATTTCTTAGTCAATTTACTTGGTCAGCTACTTACTCGGAGGGAGGGTCAGAAGGGAGTTGTAAGAGAATTTTGAGAAATTGATGAGACAAGTACTGGAAAAGCAAGAGACTTTACAGATGCATTGGAGAAATGTGACAAGGATAGGGTGGAGTGGGAAGAAGCATGGAGGTTGCAACAGTTGATGGCATGAATACAGAACAAAGAACATGAATACAAAACAATTGCTGCTGCGAGGGACGCGACTGTGATGGCATTCTTGCAGAACAATCATCCGTGCAGTTTCAGTACTCCTATGTGGACGAGTGTCTAAGAACAATGTTGGGAGACAAGGCAACGGTTATAGTGAAGATGGCCTAAAGCAGAAGTTAAAGACTTGATCATTATGTACCGTGATAGTGAATTTTTTTTCTCAGAGTAAAAAAAAAACGAAGGCCAAGTAGAAATACAGTACCGATAAAAGTAGTCGCCACAACTGTTGGAGCTGCAATTTTCGGAGTGCTTGGGGATGGTAACATAGAGATTTCTAATGCACCTGCATCTGCAAAAATGAATGATTCACAAAAGTTAGATTATTTTTATGCAAACATAACGTGAACTCTGGGCAGAAATACAGTACCGCTAACTGTAGGAACAACAGCTTTTGGAGTAGGGGATGGAAACATAGAGATTTCGAAAGCATCTGCGTCTGCAAAAATGAATGATTCACAGAAGTTGGATCATAATTTTTATGCAAACATAACGAGAACGCTATGCAGAAATACAGTACCAATAACTTTAGGAGTAGCGGTAATTGGGGATGGTAACATGGAGGATTCGACTGCATATGCATCTGCAAAAATGAATGCTTCACAAAAATCAGATCATAATTAAGCAAACATAACCAAGAACGCTATGTAGAATACAGTACGGGTAACTGTACGAGCTCCAGTTTTTGGAGTTTTTGGAGATGGTAATATAGACATTTTAACTGCATCTGCATCTGCAAAAAGATTCACAAAATTCAGATCATAATTATGCAAACATAATGGAGAATGCTATGCGGAAATACAGTACCGGCAAAATTAGGACCAACAGTTGTAGTTGGGGAAGGTAACATAGAGGTTTCGACTGCATCTGCATATGCAAAAATGAATGATTCACAAAAGCTAGGTCATAGTTAATTATGCAAACATGACGAAGAATGCTATATACGCTGAACACAGTACCGGTAACTGTACGAGCTGCAGTTTTTATAGTAGGGGATGGTAACATAGAGATTTCGACTGCTGGATCTGCATTTACATCTACTCCAACAAATCTCTTGCTCTCAGTTGTCGCGGCTCTAGGGCTTCGCTGCATCCCTTCACGATTGGCAGCTCCTCTGATCTCCGCATTGGCATCTGCTGGAAGGCCTTGCTCAGGTGCTCCTAAATTTGGCTGATCAACTGGTAGAATTCTCTCTTCCATATCTGCATATACATTTAATCCAACAGATCTAGTGCTCTCAGTTGTCGGGGCTCTCGGGCTTCGCTGCATTTCTTCATTGTTGGCAGCATCTCTGATCTCCTCGCATCTGCTGGAAGGCTTTGTTCAGGTGCTCCTAAATTTGGCTGATCAGCTGGTGGGATTCTCTCTTCCATATTTGCATTTACATCTACTCCAACAAATCTTGTGCTTTCAGTTGTCGCAGCTCTAGGGCTTCGCTGCATTCCTTCACTGTTGGCAGCATCTCCGATCTCCTCAATTGCATCTGTTGGAAGGCCTTGCTCGGGTGCTCCTAAATTTGGCTGATCAGTTGGTGGAATTCTCTCTTCCATATCTGCTGGGACGCCTTCCTGTGCTCCTGCAGGAGCTACAAAAAATTACATTGACAAACTACATAGCATTCCGTACTAAATCATTCTGTATTAATGAATTCATAGACATTTATACGTACCTACTACCTCTTCCTCGGTTCTTACGCAAGAGCAGCGGCAGCAGCGCCAGTATCTGGATGGAGGGACTTTCATCGGAAGAAATCCCCTACCATCAGAGCCACCCATTGATGGATGTACTGAAGAAACATCGGGGTTACTTCCGCGCTTTGAAGCGGCATATGCACTGCAGAGAGTCAAAAAGGCACATTAGGAAGACAACAACGATAAAAACTACATCCCATGACTGTGAAGGCTAAAACGGGACATGATCAACAACTAAAATCTCTTGGACAGGTGGATAATGATTTCAAGGACTGTGAGCATACCTTCTATAAAATAGCACATCATGGCTTATAAAAACAAATGAGAACTAACGAAATAAGAAATTGGTTGTTCAATCTCCTCATTACTATCAATTATAAAAATTATTTTCCTGATAATAGGAATACTACAGTGTATATAGACACATATAAACCTCTTAAAGACAGTCGCAGAATTAAATCTCACTTCAAACTTGTTTTGGTGCAGCTAAAGTTAGACATACAAATGAAAGCCTTACCGTATTGAAAATCCATTGTGACAGGATCAATGTATCTCCATCTATGATGGAGCAAACCTAAGCGAAGTGTAGATGTCAACAATCGGGATGACCAAACTCGAGGAATTACTGGCTGCAGGATTTTCTTTTGGTGCCTCGTTATTATTCTCCATGTTAATCTGAAACGAACAGTGCTGCATGAAAATGTAACTCACATCGTATCATTATATAATCGAGGCTCGAGTAAGATGAGCAGAAGAAGCTACAAAATTAAAACAAACATTGGCACATGCAACAACTATACTTGATCTACAAACCGCGACTTTAAAGTAGCTAACTGTTTACACTTGAAGCATCAGCTCAAGTGAACAGGTATGGAAAAAAATATTAAGTCACACAAAAACTTCACAAAGCATATAGAAAACACAGCATTCATCAGTTCAACCCAACAGACCTGAATTAAAAACACTCAACAGATATTAGGGTTTTCCAGATACAGTAGCTACTGAGTAAATTCAGGCGACCAGTGATATACAACCACTAGATATTTGAATGATCAAGCAAAAATGAACCTCAATTACCTAAAATAGTAGTGAAATGAAGGAAAAGAAAAAACATTTTTAAAAAGAGGGTTTTTTTTCAAAAAGGAAAGATTACCCACAGTGAGGCAACAGTGACCCAAATAATCGCAGCTCAAAACTGCTCTACAAATCTCCTAAAATTCAAACTTCCGACACAAACCCATTTAAACTCATCGAGATGAAACTGAACGAAGTAATAAAAGAAGCGAGAGATGGAAGTTTCACCGGTCGGTGCGAGTCCAGCCTACCGAACCGCGCCGAATCCCCAATAACTGAGCGACAAGCCTAAGATTAGAAAAGGAAACGATCAAGAAGAGCATTAGGTTTATTATATGTAATAAGGAGTAGAAACATGTAACTTGCCTGAATCTTAGGTTTGTCTGTAGAAAAACAAATGAAAAAGCTCTACTCTCTCACTCTAAACGCGCATACACAAAATGAAAACCAAAGTCCTTTTTTATGTCCGTTACATTTTTAATACATGAATCTGATTTCACATTTATAGAATCAGGTTGAGTTACGGCCTGTTTTATAAAATGTTTGGCGTCCACCAATGAGATCGCGCCACAGAGGCAATTGAATGGATCGCTTCTCACCGTCCACAATGCCAAATCAAGCCCTAGTCAAATCCAAGTCACAGTTAGAGCAGCTGCCGTCACTTTTCTACAGTAGTCTTCACTTGCTTCATTGTGCGTGCTGCACGCTCCCGGCACATGAGTACGGCTGGATTGGTGCATGGCTTCCACGACCCACTGATGAAAATATGGAAGCGCAGAAGAACCGCTAAGCCCTAATTTATTTTTATTTTTTATAGATGATAAAAATTCCAACCCATTCTCGGATGCTTAAAAAATTTATAAGCGGCAAAATATACATTTTCCCTCCGTTTCTCTATTATTGACATACTTTCCTTATTTATTTATTTATTTATTTTATATTGGCACAATTTCTATTTTTGGTAAGATTATTTCAATTTCATCCACTCAATCTACTTTTTACATTGTACATTCAATTTCATCCACTCATTTTCTTCTCATAAATCCAAACACCTAAACTTATGGTGCCACTTATTGAGAAACGGAGGAAGTATTTAATTGAGAATTAAATGTTGGTTTTAAAATTTCAAAATCAGTAGTTTTAAATTAAGGAGATGGAACCGAATTTTAATAAGGTAGCTGGTACGTAAGACTTTAATTATATTTGATTTTCGATAATGTATGTACTAAATCCAGGGTGAATTTACTAAATAATGTAATATTTTATATTAATTGACCAGCAAACCTTCCATCTAGGGACTTCTTTAGAATAATTTTCACTACCTTGTTAGTATAATGTATGTAACCATATTAGTTCTAATTATTTTTCCACTTTTTGATATGAAAAGTTTTGTTTTAAAAATAATTTTTGTTCTTAATTAAATTATTATGTTCATTTTTTATTTCTCAAACTGGGATCAAATATTATAATTAAATTAGTGTAATTCTTGATTAAATTCAACTTAGGATTATCAAATAAAATATTGACAAAAAATTATTGTTCTTTGCTGTAGAATAAAAAATAAAAATACTTTAATTATATTTTATTTTTAATGATGAATGCACTAAATCCAAAGTGGATTCACTAAATAATGCAACATTTCATATGAATTAATCAAGAAACCTTTCATCTGCGTACTTCTTTTCTAACAATTTCCACTACCTCGTTATGATGACGTAAATTCTAATTATTTTCATTGTTCTTTCAACTTTTTCATAAGAAAAGTTTTGTTTTTGAAATTATTTTGCTCTTTTTTTATTTCTCATACTTTGGATAAAATATTGTAATTAAATTAGTATTATTCTTGATTATATTAACATAAGATTTTTTAAAAAAATAAGAACTTTTTTGTTCTTTTTAAGTAGAATAAAATTTTAAAATGTTTTAATTATATTTTATTTTCGATCATGAATGTACTCAATTTAGAGTGAATTCACTAAATAATGTAATATATTATATTAATTAATCAACAAAACCTCCCGCCTAGGGAGTTCTTTTCTAACAGTTTCCACTACCTTGTTATGATAACGTAATGTTCTATGTATTTTTCAGTATTCTTCCACATTTTGATGTGAAACGTTAATTTTTGAAATTATTTTTGCTCTAAATTAAATTATTATGTTCTTTTTTTAATTTCTCATACTTTGGATCAAATATTATAATCGTGAGATTATCAAATAAAAATTGAGAAACAAATTTATTTTTTGTTCATTTATGCAGAATTAAATTAAGAAAACTTTATTTATTTTTTATTATCCTCGGTGCCACTAGATCCGCCATTAGTATGCCTTGAATTCGTCGCCTTGATGCTGAATTCGGATTTCCTTTTTTCCCTACCCGATTCCAACGGAGTTCCCATCATTTCCGCCAAAATATCACCTGCGAATTCTCCGGTAGGAATCCTTCTTCTGAGCAATCCATCGTGACCTAGAAATTCTCCGACCGCGAGAGCCACCAGCCACCACCGGTGAAACAGGGCACCAAGAAGACCATAATCCCAACGAAAGATTCTTAGGGTTCCGACGCCTCTGAGAACGTCTAGCAGAAAGGAAGGAGTAATTTGTTAAACATTTGCAATTCAACCCCTACGTTTCCTGCCTTCTTTTGAATATGATCCCAAAAATTAAATAATTGTTGTTTCACCCCTAAATTTGATTTGCTTCTATTTCAAACTCCCTCCTCCGTCCCATAGAAATTGACACAATTACTTTTGGATCGGTATTTTATGCAAAATTAGGTGGAAGTGTTGATAGAAAATAAAGGAAGGATATTTTGGTAATGGAAGACTTGACTAGTAGATTTAATCAACCTCTTAAGGGATAGTATAGTAAATGTATAAACTCATATTTTGCCACTTTGAGTGAGAATTGAATTGTGCCAATTTTTGTGGAACAGACAATAGTAGAAATTGAGCCAATTTCTATGGGACGGAGGAAGTAGTTTTACAATATCTATTTAATCCCTGGTCTTATGATAAGACGGTTTCGCAGGAGACGAACTCTAAAAATTTGCTACGCTACGTGTAGTAGTTATAATTTTATGACCCAACTAATATAACCCAAAAATTTTATCTTGATTATTCTTTTAATTTGCAATTAAAACCTTTGTATTTCAATAACATGGAAATACCATTTTTAAAAAGATGGATTCGAAAAGTTTTGTTTTTGAATTAATTTTTGTTCCAAATTAATTTATTAAGTCTTTGATTATATATGAGTCTTTCTCTTAAAAGAAAGTCTTTCTATAAATTATAGAAAAATCAAGGTTTAAACTGCAAATTAGAAAAAATGGAGAAAAAAAATATCCAGGTTGCATTAATCGGGTTATAAACTTATAACTACTGCACGTTGCATAATAAATTTTTAATATTGCAACTAAAACTTTTTATCTTTCTATTATCCTAATTAAACCTCATC
>JAULKL010175720.1:0-12355 GCA_032355745.1 Rubia rechingeri
GCCATCCTCATCGGTAGCTGGTCGTAACGACACGCGGCGCCTGATCGCCGTGTGACAACCAAGTCCGCATCATCCGCCCGCCGGCGCATCCGCCCGGCGGGCGTTTTCGTGCGCCATTCGCGCCGCGACGCCTGATAACAATGGCGATTGCCCTGAATCCCCGTCAAATAGGGAGATTCCGGCGTATTCCATTGCTGCAGTTCGGGCGTTTCGATACAGTCGCATCTCGGGTGGGACACGTCAGCACTGGCGACGGAGTTTCAACCGGGGGGAGAGCTTCATATGGCGATGCGTGCCCGCAGGGGCGACCATCTGTGCGCAAACCACGATCGCGCTGCGCGAAGGCGACCACTCGCCGCGCTCGCGACGCTGTCATGCGCCGCCATCGCAGGCGCCCTCGCCTCCGGCCTCACCATCGCCGAAGCGCCCGATCTGGACAGTCAGTCCGATGACGCCGGCGCCCCCGCGATCAGCCAATATGGCCACCCCTCCCCCCAGTTCGATCGCGCCGAACATCATCTCGTCGGAACCGGCCCCATCGAAGGTGAACAGAGCGACGAGCGCAGCGCCGAACGAGGCGTGCTCGGCGAATCAGTCGTCTTCTCGCAGGAAACGGTCGAGGACGATGAAGGCGTCGGCCCACTCTTCCTTCTCGCGGCAAGCGCAAGCTGCCCATTCGGTTCCGCCGCCGCCGATGACTTCACACTCGATCAATCCAACTTCATCACCCGCATCACCTGGGAAGGCGTCTACTTCGGCTCAGCAGCCGACTTTCCCGAACCGGGTGGCGACTTCAAGATCACCATCTACGAGGACAACGGCGCTGGGAACGTCGGCGACATCGTGCGCCACATCTCATCCCCCCCGATCAGCCGCGCGCTGAATCCGCGACTGCCACTCTTCCTCGTCCATCCCGTCTACACCTTCTCGGCCCCCGTCGATCCGCCGCTGCTCATCGAAGGCGGCAAGCGCTACTGGATTTCGATCAACGGCAACCCGGCCGCCACCTTCGGTCCCACGTTCGCCTGGATGGTCAGCGATCAGGGCAATGCGCTGGACACGCCTGAGTTCGATCAGCCTCTCGTCAACAGCGCCATCGCCTGCGCCGATCTCCCCGAAGTTCCATTCGTCCCCGGCGGCGCGCTTGGCTTCGACGCCGACCTCGCATTCGCGCTGCACACCGCCTGCGCGCCCGATGACTGCGACTGTGACGGCGTATCAGACAGCGTCGCCATCTCCTCCGGCCTCAGCGCCGACTGCAACGCCAACGGCGTGCCGGATGAATGCGACATCGCCTACGGCGTCTCCACCGATTGCAACGGCAACGGCGTGCCCGATGAATGCGAGATCATCCAGCAGGTCTTCGCCCACTCCGGCAAACTGGCGCCCATCGGCCGCGAAGCATCCGTGGAGTTCACCCTCCCCGATCCGCCTCCCGCGACGGGCGATGTCATCATCAGCGTCGCCGCCCGCGCCGATCTGAGCGCAGCCGACGAGTATCTCGATGTCTTCCTCAACGGCCAGTCCATCGCCCGCCTGTTCCAGAGCGGAGGCTCGGATTGCCCCGATGTCGATGACGCCGCACAAATCGTCATCTCCGGCCCCGAGTTCAACAGCATGACCTTCAGCCAGGACGCCGTCTTTACGGTGGAAGGTTCAATCAAGACCAACCCGACGCTCTGCACCAGCGAACTTCCCTATGTCATCCTTGCGATCGACTACCTTCGCTCGGACAACAGAGACTGCAACAACAACGGCGTGCTCGACTCCTGCGATATCGCCAGCGGCGCTGCGACGGATTGCAACGGCGATGGCATTCCCGATGAATGTCAGATCGAAGCCGTCGTCAACATCGATTCCGGCCCCCTCGGCCCCTTCGGCGCCGGCTCACCCCAGATCTTCCAGGTCGGCGAAGCGCCCTACGCGCTCGATGAAGTCGCGATTCACGTCACGATGCGCGCCGATCTCTCATCCAACTCCGAATACGTCGACATCTACTTCAATGGCTTCTACCTGACGCGCATCTTCCAGGTGACCGGCGAAGACTGCACCGGCCAGCCGCTCGAGACGACCATCATCCTCGACGCACAGCAGTACAACACCATCACGGAATCCGGCGCCGCAGTCATCGAGTTCCGCGCAAGCAACTCCGTCGATCCCGAACTCTGCGTCGCAGGATCATTCGTGCAGGCAAGCATCGAATGCCTGGCTCGCGGCGCCGGGGACTGCAATCGCAACCTCATTCCCGACTCCTGCGAGATCGCGATGGGCCTGACCGTCGATCGCAATAACAACGGCCTGCCCGACACCTGCGAGTTCACCGCCGATTTCGATGGCGATGGCGATGTCGATGCAAGTGATCTCGCAACGCTCCTCGGCCTCTGGGGACATCCCGGACCGGCAGGCGATCTGGACGCCAGCGGCGCCGTCGGCGCGGCTGATCTCGCCATCCTGCTCAGCCAGTTCAACGGCGCCATCTGAAGCGACATCCGCCTTGCGCGTTGACGCTCTGCCTCCCCCGGGCGTAGCCTGACCTGAAGATTCAGGATCGGGCCGCACACGCCAGGAGGGCGATCATGCGCAGATGGAAGCGCGCGCTGCTTATATCAATGGCCGCAGTCAGCCTCGCCGGCATCGCCGGATGCGTGCATCGCACGCCCGATGAGAGCCTGCCGCGCCTTCAGTGCGAATATCGATTCGATGAGATCCCGCCCGATGATCGCGAGCGCGTCGATCGCCTGATCCGCTACGCCGCCTACGACCAACCCGTGAAAAAAGGCTCCGACGCCAAGCCCATCTATCGCTTCCAGGCCAAGAGCTTCGAAGCGCTGGATCGCATGCACGCTCTGCTCGTCCATAAGCCGCAGGGATTCCCAAAGAACGTCAAGGGCGATCGCGTCACCCGCCGCGTCTACTCCGCCTCCCGCCCGCAGTTCTCCATCACCTACTCCGACGCATCGATTGAAGCCGCCATCGATATCAGCGTCACCGTCGAAGTCACACCCGGCGCCCGCCTGTACTACAAGCCCGAGGGACGCCCGGAAGAGGATGTCACGAAACACGTCGATCGTCGCGGCAGAGCGCGAATCCCCGTCTCCATCACGCCCGGTCAGCAGCACATCTATTGCCGCATCGATCATCAGGGTGTGGAGAAGTTCATCCAAATCGATGTCTACACGCAGGAGGTGCGGGAGATCCGTCCCTCCCAGTACCCGCGCGGATCCAGCCCGGCTACCATGCGATGCATGCGAATTCTGCTGACAAATGACGACGGCGTGCGCGCCCCCGGCATCATCGCCATGTACGAGGCGCTCACCAACGCGCGCAACGAGTTCGATGCGCCCCTCGCCGAAGAGGTCGTCGTCTGTGCGCCGCTCACGGTGCAATCAGCCACGAGCCACGGCGTCACCTTCCATCAGCCGCTCATGGTCAGCGACATGGTCGTCGATGATGTCATGCCCTCGACCGCCATCGATGGCCGCCCCGCTGACTGTGTCAAACTCGCGCTGACCAACATCTGGTCCGATCGCTTCGGCGAAGGATCGCTGCCCGATCTGGTCATCAGCGGCATGAACGCCGGCGCCAATGTCGGCATGAACATCATCTACTCAGGCACCGTCGCAGCAGCGCTGGAGGCGGCCTTCCTGGGCGTCCCCTCAATCGCCGTCAGCCTGCATCTGTCCGCCCGCCAGCCGCAGTGGCACGTCGCAGCGCGACACGCGCGCGAGGCCATCGAGCGCATTCTCGATACGTGCGCCGTGCCGGATGAGCAGGGCGTGCGCCATCTTGATCGACACACATGCCTGAACCTCGGCGTCCCGCGCACGGAAGCCGAAGGCCCCACGCCGCCCATCCGCATCTGCCCGATGAACATTCACAATCACATCGACAACTACGAACGCCGCGAAAGCCCCGGCGGCGACACGTACTACTGGTCCGCCAGCGACGGACTCACCTTCCGCGAAGCCGATGAAGGCGCCGATGTCGATCTCATGTTCCGACGCTTCATCACCGTCACGCCCTTGTCATACGACCTGACGGCGCACGATCAGATGGAGCGCTTCCGCGGCGCCGAAAGCGCCGCCAGCGCTGAATCTCCCTCGGCGTAATCAGGCAGCAGGGGGGCGGCGCAAAAAATCAGGCGGCGCAACAGTGCTGCGCCGCCCGGAGGGAGAAAGAGAGACATGCTGTCTGCCGGAGGAGTGGCCCCGGCCGGTTCACCCTCAGTGACCCGTCAGCTCATCATCTCGCTGACTTCCTGCACCTGATCCGGAAGATCCTCGGCGATCTGCTCGAGCTGGGCCTGCGTGAGCCCAAGCTCCTCCAGCACCGCCGTATCAACTTCCGTCGTCTGCAGGTCAAGCCTGAAGCCTGTCTCGGCCGTCGCGGACAAACAGTCCGCAACATGCACGATCGAGGCAAGTGTTCTGTTGTTGCTGGGCAGCTCCAGCGGCGAGTGATGATGCCCCGTCACATATGCAAACGACTTGGGGAAGCGCCACTTCTCGCACAAGGCCGCGCCGAAGTCCTCATGCGTCGCGCCGAAGATCTCTTCTTCAACAACCAGCATGTTCTTGCCCGGCACGCCATCATCATCAATCTCAAGAGCTTCGATCACATCAATCAGCTTGTGCCGGTCGTACTGCATCTCGACAACCACGCCGATGTCATGAATCAGGCCGGAAAGAAACGCCTCATCAGGCAAACCAAGCTTCAGCGTGTCGGCCACCATCTTTGAAGCAGTGGCGCACCAGATGGAGTGATCCCACAAATGCCGCGCCGCAAACTGCGGGCTCAACTCGCCGCCGCGAAACAGCTTCGCAAGGCTCGCTGCGATCGCGATGTTCTTCACCGCGTTCAAGCCCAGCAAGACGATCGCGCGATTGATCGAACCGATCTGCCCCGGCAATCCGTAAAACGCCGAGTTCACCACCTTCAGCAGGCGGCTGCACAACGCCGGATCCACCGAGATCACCTTGTGAAGATCCTGTGCCGTTGACGACGGATCCTCAACAAGCCGGATGATCTTCAGCGTCACCTCGGGCAACGTGGCGATATGGCTGATCTCATTGATCGCAGCCGAAACGATTTCAGATTTGTCGCTTGTGCCAACACTCATCACATGTCTCCCGCCTGAGTCCTGCAGGCACGAGTGGTCTTCGGACGCTTCCGATGCCGACTTTGGCGATTGTTCCTCGTGGCGCGATTTTCTCGTCTCCAACGGACATGACTGTCCCGGTATCATCAGCTCCGATGTGAACACCCAGGCCGCAAAACGACGCAGCCGGGGCTAATTGGCGACGATCCGCAAATTCCTGGAAACCACGCGGCCGATCAGCAATAACGCCTTTGGGGCGCAACGCGCGCCAACGAACCGGGAGGCGACATGCACAAACGAGCATTCACACTCATCGAAGTCCTGATCGTCATCGCGATCATCGCCATCCTCCTCGGCATCAGCGTCCCCGCCCTCTCAGGCGTGCGGGAGCGGGCGCGAGAGGCTCGCTGCGGCGCCAACCTCAGCCAGATCGGCCTCGCACTCACCATGTACCTCGGTGATTACAAAGGCGCCCTGCCCCAGGTCCGCGCCGACTTCTCCGGCAACGTCTACACACAAAGCAACGCGCCCGATGGCGTCGGAAACATCGGCTCCCTCTTCGGTGGCAAACGCGGCACGCTGCCCATCTACGCCATCGACAAGCTCGGCGCCGCAAGCCGACCCCTCAATCAATACCTGGGCGACTACGGCAGCGAAGACGAGGAAGTCGAAGTCTTCCACGATCCCTCCGACAGGGGCACGCAGGATCCCGGCGTCGCCTATCTCATCTCACAGCTCGGACTCTCGCTCGACACCGGCAGCATGTACGACCTCATTGGAACGAGCTACAACCTCAACGATCACGCCCTCGATGATGATCCGCAGTCAGAGCAGTACGCCACGCTCATCCCGCCCGAAGGCGGCAAAATGCCCGATGTCGCCAACCCAAGCCGCACATGGCTCGCCGGCGATCAGCCCATCTACAACTACGACGATGGCGGCGACCGCAAACAACTCTGGCACTTCGACAAGGTGCAGGCCTCGCTCGTCTATGTCGATGGCCACGTGCAGATGGGCGTCCACGTGCCCGAAGGCCTCGTTCACACAACCAACGACTACACCTTCCTGCCCGAACCGCGCTGGCTGGAGCGCTACGCCGAACCCGACGAGCTCTGATCCGATTCAGCGCATAAAAAAGGAAGGACGCGCCCCCCGAGTGCATGCGCGCCCTCCCGTTCATTCATTGGGAATCAGGTTGTAAAAGAGAATCCGCGGCTTATTCGCCGCCTTCCTCTTCTTCCTCTTCATCCTCGACAAGCACAAGCTCAAGACTGCCCGTCGACGAGGAATAGTCGAACTCGTATCCATCCGGCAGCGTCACGGCCTCGCCATTGACGAACAGGCTGGCGGTGATTTCCTCCGGCCAGGCGCCATGCTCCATGTAGTACACATCCAGCGCCTTGCGCACCGAGTCATACGTGGAGTTCATGGACGCCTCGTTCGCATCCTCCACGTAGTTGTTGAAGAGCGGCACCACGATCGCCGCAAGAATGCCGAGAATCACGATGACGATCATCAGATCGATCAGTGTGAATCCGCGACGCCCGATCCGAGCCCTGGTTCGCGTCAGTGTCATGATCTGCTGCTCCTGCATGTCGCCGCATGAGGACGGACGGCGCCGAGGCCTGCTATCGACCCGCGCACACAGACGCTTAACCGCGTAAATCGTCGGACCATTGCTCATTTCAAGGTTCTCGACGCCGGAGAATCCGTCCGGTCCTGCGCACATGGCGCTCCGGACGAAGCTTATGTGCGCTTCAGATTCTCGCGCGAGATCATCAGATCCAGCGTCTGTGACACCAGATCGATATCCGTTGATGACAGGTTGTTATAGAAGGGCAGCGCCAGCGTTCGCTGACACACACGCTCAGACACCGGGAAGTCGCCTTCCTTCGTGCCGCACGCTTCCTTGATGTGCGGCAACAGATGAATGCACGGAAAATACGCCGCCGAGCCGATCTCGTGCCGACGCATGCCCTCGATGATCCGATCCCGCTCGTCCGACTCAAACTCCTCCGTCAGACGAACGACGAAGACGAACCAGCTCATCACCGTCGCCGGCTCAATCGTCGGCAACGTGATGAATGTGTTGCCCATCAGCTCGCGCATGTAGCTCT
Source organism: Rubia rechingeri (assembly GCA_032355745.1). Taxonomy (NCBI): domain Eukaryota; kingdom Viridiplantae; phylum Streptophyta; class Magnoliopsida; order Gentianales; family Rubiaceae; genus Rubia; species Rubia rechingeri. The sequence goes on from JAULKL010175720.1 coordinate 7,216, forward strand.
CGGCCACGGCCTGACGCTTCGCCATAAGCTCATCCAGCCGCTCCATCTGCGCCACGCCGATCGCAGCCGCCACATCGCTCAGGCGATAGTTGTAGCCAAGACGCTCATGCGAAAGCCAGGCGCCGATGTTCGTCCCCGCGCCGGAGGCGGATGAAGTGTCCGGCCGCCCCTGATTCCGCATTGAGCGGCATGCCTCGGCAAGGCGATCGTCATCAGTGACGATCATCCCGCCCTCGCCCGTCGTGATCTGCTTGTTCGGATAGAAGCCGAACACACCGACGCGCCCGAACCCGCCGATCTTCTCGCCGCGCAGCGATCCGCCCAGCCCCTCGCAGCAATCCTCGACGAGCGGAATCTCATGCCGGGCGGCGATGCTTCGATACTCCGCCATGTGCGCGGGATTGCCGAACGCCTCCACCGCAAGGATCGCCTTCGTGTTCGGCGTGATCGCGCGCTCCACGCCCTCCGGCGTCATGTTCAGCGTGCGCGGATCAATGTCCACGAACACCGGCTTCGCGCCCGTATACAGAATGCAGTTCGTGGAGGCGACGAACGAAAAGGGCGTCGTGATCACCTCATCGCCCGGCCCGACGCCCAGCGCCAGAAGCGCCAGATGCAGACCCGCCGTCCCGCTGGAGACCGCCACGCCGATCCGCCGACCCGCGCGCTCAGCCACCATCTCTTCAAACCGAGCGACCATCGGCCCGTTGGCCAGACGACCGCTGCGCATCACGTCATTCACGAGGCGGATCTCGCGATCCGTGATGTCAGGCCGACTCAGAGGAATCTCATCAAACATGTTCGTCCGTGATCGCTGAAGGGAAGGGCTCGCGTCAGGCGGCCCGCCCTGGCCGCACGCGCCGAGTCTACGCTCCGCCCCCGCATGCTGAAAGCCCCAACTCAATCAATGCGGCGTCATCAGCCATCCTCGATCAACGCGCCGGCGCGGGTGTCTCACCCCGGCGAAGGATGTCCCGGCTCAGCCGCTCCGCCATATCGCTCACCGAAAAGGCCGCCAGATCAGGCCCCGCGTCGCACATCGCGCCCCGGGCGATCTGCTCATCCACGCGCTTGCACGCCGTCACCACCGTCGAGTGATTGGGCCGCCCCAGCCCCCGGGCGATCTCCGGGTAGCTCATGTTCGTCAGCTTCCGCGCCAGATGCGCCGCCAGCGAACGAGCAAGCACCACCCGCTTGTGCCGGCTGCGCCCAAGCAGATCGCTCAACTCCACCTGCAATGACTCACACACACGCTCGCAGATGCGCTCGACGCGCACCGGACGGCGGGGGGCGGCAGGCTCGGAGGAGGAAAGAGCCCGCTCGACCGCCGCCGCCGTGATCGCGCCGTGTGTGTCATGCATGGAAGGAAGCAGCCGCTGCAGCGCATCGATGCGCGTCAGCGCGCCTTCGATCTCGCGGATGGATTCAACGCATCGCTCCGCAATGGCTCGCGCCGTCGCATCATCCACATGCAGCCCCCGCCGCATCGCGAGCTCCTTCACGAGGCGCTGGCGCAACGCGACATCAGGATGCTCCAGCTGCACGACCATCCCCGCCAGGAAGCGCGATCGAAGCTCGCGCGAGAACTGTCTGATCTCAGATGGATGCTCATCGGAAGCCAGCACAACGCGCGAGCCTTCCATCCCGATCGCGTTGAACGTATGCAGAAACTCCGTCTGTGTCGCATCCTTATTGGAAAGGAAGTGAATGTCGTCGATGCACAGCAGATCGACATCGCGAAACTGCTTGCGGAATCGATCGACCTTTTGCTCACGCAGCGCCGTGATGAACGCATTCGTGAACGTCTCGCCCGTCGTGTAGCGCACCCGCGCTCCCGGATGCGCCTCCATGAACCGGCGAGCCACGCCCTGCAGCAGATGCGTCTTGCCCAGCCCGCATTCGCCATGAATGAAAAGGGGGCTGAAGCCCGGCGGACACGCCTCCTGCGTCATCTGCACAGCCGCGTGGTACGCCAGCTCATTGGAGCGCCCGACGACGAAATCGTCGAGCCGATGGCGCAGCCGGCGAGCCTGGCCGGATGCGCGATGCGCCTGCGTTCTGGCCGCAGACCCGATCGCCTCCCGCGCGCCGGCAGCGGCCGGCGTCGCACCCCGTCCGTCGCGATCAGGTGGGCAATCGCTCGGCGAAGGATGCGCGGCGCCGTCCATGCGCTCGCGCGGAAGGGATCGAGGCTCGACCTGAATCTGTACGTCAACGTCCTCAGCGCCCATCTCAAGACAAGCCGCATCACGCAATGGACCCGCAATCCGCTTGCTCAGCCACTCAGCCATGAAGGAGTTCGGCACGCGCACACGCACGTGGCCGGGGGCGCACTCCATGTCAGTCACTGGGCCGAAGTAGCGGCTGCAGCGCTCCTGTCCAACAGAGGCCTGGAGCCGCTCAAAAATACGATCGCGCAGCGACAGCGCAGAGGAGATGGACACGTCGTTGCCTCGAGCTTCTATGGGTCGGTGGATAGCGCCCCCCGCGCAAACGCGAGACGCCGCTCCAACACATTCATGGTGCCAGGATGTACGAGTCCATTCCCACCGAGTGCGCACCAACAGCCCATAAGCGAATAACCATTTTCGCTCTCCTTCAATCCGGCCGCCTTCGCGCTTGCCAACCAACCGGGCGAGCACACCTCGCCTCACACGAAGACTTCCACACTGTTCATGGGCTGCAGGACCTCATGTCCCGCGCATATCTCGTAGGCCGTCCAGTGACCTGCGCAAAGCGTAAAACAACTTCCCGACTGACACAACAGGTCTCTTTCGTGTGCGCTGTGTCAAAGTCCCGTCAACCCTGATATCTCAGGCGTTTACAGGCGCTAAAAAACTTTGTCCAGCCGTTATGCACAGCTTCAGGACGCGCCGTGGAAAAACTGCGGCGCCTCGCCGAAACCGCCTGTTTTCAGGCCTTTTTGACAGCCGCCGCCCCACGCGGACGAATCAGCGCCATGCGCTCCCCGAAGCGCACGAACCCGTGCTGCGCATAAAACCGACGCGCCGGATCGTTGCGCTCGTCAACGGCGCACGTCACAGTGCGATCAGAACGCGATGCAATCGTGCGCAGCCCCATTGAAAGCACATGCGAAGCCACACCACGCCTGCGCAGCGCAAGCCCCAGTCCCAGGTACACAAGCTCAACGTGCTTCTGCGCCGGACACGGGTTCAAAAGAAGCGCCCCCCCGGGCCGTCCCCCATCCTTGATGATCCACCATATGTCGGGGTCGAACTCACCCGTGGAACGATGGCTTGATATCACGTCATCGATATGGCGGAGCCCGCACAGCTCCGGGCAGTCCAGCGTGTCGATGTACGAATCCTCCAGCGCCTGCGCCAGCTGCGCATCGTCACACGCCTCGTAAGGCTCAATCGTCACCCCATCAGGCAGGGGGCCCGACGGCTCGCCGGGAGGCGACCACTCGCGCGACAGATACAGCAGATTCCCGAGCTTCCGAAACCCCGCCCCGAGGAAGGCCTCCTCCGAGTTCGTCTCCGTCACCGGATCCAGCAGGCCCTGCGCAAGCTCCACGCCCGCCGCCCCGTCACACGCCGCCTCAATCACCCGCGAAAGCTCCGCCTGCTCTGCCGGGCTGTCAGGCTGGCTCGTGAAGGTCATCCCCACACGCCCCGCCCCCGGCGCCAGCAGACATACCTGCCCGACCTCACCCGAATCATCCCGCAGCGACCCCCAGAAGTGCTCCAGGCTGATCCCATGCGTCCGGGCCGCCTCCAGGAACCGAGCCCCCGCCGCCTGCTCATCGCCCACGCCCGCGGCCTGCGCAACAAGCCGCGCCGCAGCCTGCTTCCGCAGGGGCTTCGGGATCCGAACGATCCGCACTCGCGTATCACTCTCTGGCGTCATGCAATCCTCGTCGGCCGGCACGCCGGGAATCCGCCCACAAACCGCTGGGGCGGCCCCAACCATGAGCCCGCTGGACCCACGCCGGACGCTCACTAGACTAGCCCTTCGGCCAATTCACGGCCCACCCAGTCCAAAGCAATCGGAGCCGAGCAGGCGATGACCAGAGCAGCCATCAATCTCAACTTCCTCAGGCGAGCAGCACTTCCCGCAATCGCCGTGCTGGCCGTCCTCTTCTTCCAGCCGCTCTCGACCGCGGCGCCCCAGCCCTCGCCCATCCCCGAGCGCTGGCAGCTCGACCTTCGCCCCGGCCCTCTGCGCGTCATCGCGCTGAAGACCGACGAAGAGAGCCTCCAGACCTACTTCTATTTCACCTATGACGTCGTCAACAACTCCGGCGAAGACCTTCAGTTCGCCCCCGCTTTCGAGCTGGCCACCGATGAGGGCGACCTCATCCGCTCCGGCCGCGGCGTCGACGAATCCGTCGTCCAGGAGCTCCTGGCCCGACTTCGCAATCCCTTCCTCCTCGATGAGATCAACGTCCTCGGACCCATCCTCCAAGGCGAGGAGCACGGCCGCGAAGGCCTCGTCGTCTGGCCCGCCGAGGATATGGAGGTCGATGAGGTCATCATCTTCGCCAAGGGCTTCAGCGGCGAGACCCGCACCGTCAAAAGGCCCGACACCGGCGAGGAGGTCATCCTCCGAAAGACCATGATGCTCGTCCACGAAACCCCCGGCGACATCACCGGCTTCGGCGACCGCCCCCTCAAGAGAACTCAGGCTCGCTGGATTTTGCGCTGAGCCACCGCTACATTTCCCCGCCCCGATTCCCCCATGGAATCAGGGCCGCAGGCGTCTCACCGGGGGTGGTGAGGACGCCCATCGAAGAGACAGCAACCCCGGTTTTGCCGGCGCCCAAAGCGCCGAACCATCGAGAGGCCGACGATATGGCTCATAAGAAGGGACAGGGCTCGACCAAGAACGGGCGCGACTCGAACCCGCAGTACCGCGGGGTCAAGCTCTACGGCGGTGAGTACGCCAAGTCCGGATCCATCCTCGTCCGCCAGGTCGGCACGCCCCTCAAGGCAGGCTTCATGGTCAAGCGAGGCCGCGATGACACCCTCTTCGCACTCTGCGAAGGAACCGTGATCCATCGCAACGGCAAGGTGCACATCGACCCCGCCGACGAAAAGGCCCCGCGCCCCAGCTACCTCAAGGCCGGCTGAACCATTCCAAAATGACCGATCCAAAGCCCGGAGCGACATGCCCCGGG
>JAULKL010177873.1:0-22848 GCA_032355745.1 Rubia rechingeri
CGAGGGTAAGGGTTATTGTGTGGCGCCGATCGCCCACTCTAACTATAACCGAGGAGAGGTGAGAAATATCTTCACCCAAAAGGTGTTGATAAGTTCTCCACAATATGTGATTAATGTATAAAAAATAGGTTAATTAATCGATGATCAAAGGATGACTAGAAATGTAAACCAATTGCGCCCAAAACTCGTTATCATCTTTATTCCGTCTTTTGTATTAGTGTGATCGTATTTTCATTGTCATCTATAATTGTTTGTTAATCTAGTAGTTTAAATTAATCGTAGTGTTTTCCAAAACCAAAAACCCCCACTTTGTTACCACACACGTAGAGTGACTTCTTCGAGTGCTTTTTAATTACGTTTAACACTCGATAAAACCCCATTTTCCTCGTGGACAACCCCGACTTGCTACTATCTACTTTCTAGTTGTTAGCCACAATTAGGGCCTATAAATACTATCTTTGAGAGGCACGACAACAGCCTCCCATTCATGACCTTGTGAAATAGGTACAATATGTTCATCATTGATATTTGTTTCGCTTCTTGTGTAGGATTCTATGTTTGCGTTGTTTGTATGATCGCTAACTGATTTTTTATCTTTAAATCACCTTATTCTGTCATGATCCGATTTTGAATCTTCAAAACCTTGAAATTCTGTTTAATCACATATTTATGACAATTGATGTTGAATTAAAACCTAAATGTAGTTGTACCTTACTTGATGGATGATTTGTGGATGTTGATTGATGTTTTTTCTTTAAAATCAGATCGGTTGTTTTTGGATGATGAACAACTGTTGAAGGGTTGAGAGCTTGTATGATTTTGATTCGTGTGTTCAATGTTTAATTAGTTTTTTATGAACGTATTTGATAGAGGTGTATTTTGGGCTTGTGTTTCTTTTCACATTTTTGGGTTGAAAAGGGTGAGCTGGCCCTGTTTTTGTTTTATTGCTCTTTGGTCCTTTGACTTTTTTTGCGTCTTTAGTTATTGACTCCGAGTCCAAAGTATTCTATTTGCTGCCCCTGAATTTAGTTTGCCCTTTTCCTATTTTCCATCTAGTCCTTGGTCTCACCATGAGACGGTCTCATAGGAGACAGACTCCAAATATAAGCACTAGAATGCACATCAAATTAGATCAAATAAACATCAACTTAATACAGTAAAAACACATAAAATGAAATACTGCAATGCAGATTAATTTTAAAACATCAAGTGTCACATCAAAAATGTGACGCTAATATAAAAAAATCATCAATACTTAACTTTAAAAAATTACATCACAATGCTAAAACATCAAGACATACATACATTAAATAAAATTTTGTTTTTTATTAGTAAATAAAATGAACATCAATATTAATTTTAAAAGTGTCTTGTTGAAAAAATTATACATCAATCATAATGAAAGTATAAACTAAAAATTAAAAATTAATATGTAAAATATCACAAACTAGTGTACTAATAAGTAAAGTGTGAAAATTTTAACATATAAACACAAGATTTACATTAAAAGATCAAGATTTAACTTTAAACACGTGAGTTTTATAAGAAAAAAAGACTTTTGATGTAACATCACGAGGTTTGATTGAAACATCAAGTACTAAAAATGAAACATCAAGTTTGGAAGTGAAAACCCGTGCATTACGCGAAAATGAGGAAAAAAATTGGTTAGCGTTTTTTCGACTCAGATCTTGATCTGCGAGTTTCTTATGACCAGGAATCATTAATTCCCCGATTATTTATGCCCAACACCTCCAAAAAGTGGTATTTGCACCAAAATTCCTCCTTCATCTCTCAAACTTTCTTAAATTATATTTGCAACTCAATCTCTAATTGAAATTCATAATATTGCATATTAATCTCTGGTCTCGCTGAAAGAAAGTCTCGCACAAAACATTGTCTATTTGGGGAGCAACCAAAATATAATTTTGAAAAATTGTTTGTTTTATTATTTTTACTATGACAAAGTTTTGGGAAACACCGTCTTTCCATAGGTTTATGGAAATACGAGATTTAATTAGAATAATATAAATGTAAAAGATTTTAGTTGCAATATTAAAAATTTATCACACAACATGCAGTAGTTATAAGTTTATGACTCGATTAATGCATCCCAAAATTTTTATCTTCATTTCTTCTAATTTGCCGTTTAAACCTTAATATATTTTTTAATTATAGAAAGACTCTTTTATTGTTATACGATTTTTTCTTTATAAATTTGTAAAAACACTTAATTTCCTATTTTTCCAGTCAACTGTGCATGAACTAAAACGCTTTATTCTTTCCTTTTTCCAGTCAAACACAATGCGAGGTAATTGCACTGAATATGGCGCCTTCGGCTTTCCAACTTTTTTTTTTTGAAATATGGCTTTCCAACTTCAGAAAAAGGAAAGAATAAAGCGTGAAATCTACTTTATTTATTTATTATTTGTTGGTTTTGAGCCTTTTTCTACCTTTCAACACACTTTTCTAATACATTGTATAATTTATAGTATGTCCTTATGCGAAAGTTGTCCAGTTTCTTTTTACTATTCTTTTATCATAAGGTTTTAAGTGGTGGAGCAAAATACTTCGTAACATTTTGAAATATGAAATTCATTATTCACAATATTTACGGACAACTAACCCTATAATTACATTATCAGAGATCGCAATTATATAAAGAAGAAGAGGTAAACCATTAGCGAGAGAAAAAAAGAAAGAGAAAAACAAGGAAAATGATTTGTAAAAAAATCAACATCTCTATAGGTTTGCACAAAAAGAAAGGGTAAAATACATTTATAACCCTAAGTTTATGATGAAATTAAGTGTTAATATAATCTTGCAAACTATAACTAATTATTGTATGTGTCAATTTAACCCTAACATTCGAAAAATTTGTCCCAATATAACCAAACTCTCTAATTTCGGCATTGACCAAATGAATTTAAGTATGATTAGAAAATGAAATGACAAAAATACCCCCTTATAACAAATCTATCTTTTTTCTTCAAAACCTAATGTTATTGTTGCCGTGCTCCGCCACTGCCGCCACCAAATGGGAGGCGGAACAGGTCAGCTTTGATCCTGATCAGTAGAGTGGGTTTCCCCCTTGTTTTGATGTCAATACATTTGCTACAAAGAAAACACTGGCTCCACAATTATGAAGGTACAGAATATTAAACACCAAAGATATCAAGAGCATTGGCTCCCCTTCCTAGTGAAGGCATTGGCTCCCCTTCCTAGTGAAATCGTTTTCACCCACTTGAACTCCTTCTTTCTCCTTAGCGGCGAGAGTAAATTCATCCAAAAAATGCAACATAGCAAACCTACATGAAACTAGAAGAGTAAGCATATCACCATAAGGTACAGAAACTCGTTCAGGAGGCGTGGAGGGAAGTTAGAAACGGTGGCGCAGTGGGAAGAAGAAACGAGGAAGGAGAAATAAGTGAGTGCTGGCGAAGGGAAGGAGAAACGACTGCGCGGAGGGAAGAAGAAATGGGGAAGGAAAAATAAGTGAGCCGCGGCGGAGGGAAATAAGGGAGCGGCCACGGAGGGAAGGAGAAAAGGGGTAGGCGTTGAAGATTATCCTCTTTTTCATTTTTTTGTTTTTTAAGGCAAGGGTAAAATTGTCTTTTCATCAGAATTCAGCCAAACGAAGTAGTCATGAAGAACACTATACTCTTTTTTCCCACCAGATTTTTAATGAGGTAGTGTGATCTTTGTAAACTGTAGTAAAATTATTTCATTTTGATTTTTTAGTGCATAGCTCGGCCATGTGAGCTTTTGAAGAGCTTATTTTCGAGCCAGTCCACTATACTCTTTAATTTCAAGTCTTTTTCGAGCCAGTTAATCGTCAAATTTGTCGATTAACTGAATTCGTCGTGAAGAACACTATACTCTTTTTTTCCACCGGGTTTTTAACGAGATAGTGTGATCTTTGTAAACTATTGTAAAATTATTTCATTTTGAATTTTTAGTGCATAGCTCAGCCATGTGGGCTTTTGAAGAACTTATTTTCGAGACAGTTCATTAGGGTTTCAAAAATATTCAGTTTTGTTCTTATTAGAATTAGATTTGGTAAGATTAGATAAGGTAATATTCTTCAAGGATTACTTCTTGAAGAATTCGACCAGACTACCATTTATTTTAGGAGTTTTAGTTATATATGGTTTTAGTTTCTCAAATCTGCATAAGTCGATTCAGTTTCTATTTGTGATTAGGGTTTTTTGCCGAGATTTACCTTATAAATAGAGGGGTTGGCCGAGTTTATTCCACATCTTTTATCAATAATATATTTAGAATTTTGAGATTATTCTCTGTGCTTGCGAGTTATTTTCATTGTTGCTTAATCTTGCGAGTTAATTAAGTATCAATAACCTTGTGAACTAATTTCGCGAGCTAGTTAGTGAGCAAGTCAAAATTGAGAGCATCCCGAGGGCTAGGTTCTTGAATTTCGTGCATCCAATTGAGGGTTTACGAGATTCCTTCAGTCTTGTCAAAGATTTAAATTTCTCAATCAAGAGTTTTCGCAAGGAGATTCATATCATATCAGTTGTTGATATAAATACTTTGCATTGGTTCGATTCGGTCTCGAAGTGCTGATTACAAATATTCAAATTCTTTTTGACATTGCTTCACCCTGGTTACAATCATTCCAATTTGATTTTTAGTAATTCTTTTTCGATTCATTCAATTGCCCTCTTAAAATTTCAAAATATAGAGTCAATTATATCATAAAACTTTATTGTTCATAAAATTTTAAAAAAATATTCTAATTTTTTTCTTTCAAATTCAAATCATCATTAATAGGAAATGTTAGAAAATTTAATCATTTATGTTATGTTAATTAGATTGATTAAAAGGGTATACAATTTGAGTGATATGATATAACGAAATATGAGTTAGACAAATTCATACATACTTATGTACTAAAACTAAATTTCTAAGCAATTACCTTTGTGGCAAAAGAAAGAAAGATATAATGATAAAAGAATCTTCAATAATAAATAATTCTCCACCGAATTTGAGACAACTTGAACCTATCACAGTAGCAAGTGTCCGACTTAACCTTCCTCCTTTCCAAATAAAGATTTCACTAGAGAGATAAGCCAATTAAATTAAATAAAATCAATTTAATTCTAATACAGTTTCCAATCAACAAAATGGTAGTTTAGTAACAAAAATATTCACTGCTCTTCTGCTAAAAATGTGGTTCATCTCCCTTTAACCCGTCTCATCACCCTACTAAAACAAGAAACTTAACCCGATCATTTATTCACAAAAAATATTGTTTGGTAAGTGTATATAATTCAATCTGTGTGTACAAAAAACTCTAAAAGAATTAGTTTGTAGACCAAAGTGGATCGATTAAAATTGTCATAAATCTTTCCAATCGACCGAAATATATAGATATGTTCCATTTCTAAGATAAAATACATTCCAAATTAATGATTAGAACATAAAATACTCATTTTTATCATATACCTACACTAGTAGAAAACCTTCTATTAAAGGCAGCGATCAAAGGCGGTTCCTTTGATTTTTTGAGGAACTGCCTTTAAAGGGGATCCGAATTAAGTTCCTAAGTCGGAACTACCCTCCCCGGTCACCATTTCATTTTTAAACACGGTTCTAAATAAATTAAAAGCGGTTCCGCCTTTCATGTAAATTGATTAAAGACAGTTCTATTGTAGAACTGCCTTTAATGGGCTGCCTTTAATGACCCATGATGAGACGTCAAATGCATGTATTTTCTAAAGTATTTAACATCTCTTTTGTTATATTTTTGTTGGAAGATTTCTAGATTTAGGTAGGTTTACATCATAAGCGGTTTAGATAACCGTTTTTGGTTTTCGTTTCTAAATCCTTCATTTTGTAATTTAGTTTGAGTCTAATAAATTTATGGTCCTTACAAGCATCTAGATTCCTTTTTGTAAGCTTAATTTGTAGATTGCTTGTTAGCACTTTGGAGTATTTTATTGAAGGCCATTCAAAAGGATGGTAGAAAATTGAAGGCCAAGAGTTAAAACATGGTAGAAGATAAAAAGGTTGGAGAAGGAAGACAAGGAAGCGGATGAATTATGATCTGGAAGTTTGAACCGCGTACTGGGAACAATACGAGAAGAACCAACCTCCAAGAATGTTACCATTGGATTCGTCTTCTCGAGCACTATAAAATTGACTACAAGAACTCTCAAAACGGATCAACGGTTCACCCGTAACGATGAAATTTTGAAGAGAAGGCCAATTATTCTGGAAATTGGTAGAAGATGGGCAGAAGGCTTGACAAGGCCGGTGTCAATTTGACAACACCAGTGTCAATTTGACACGACCAGTGTCAATTTGACACAGTCCATGTCAAAGAGCCTTACAGCCATTTTATTGTTTTTCTCTTTTAATTCTTAAACTATAAATACCCCTCCCCCCTTCTTCCCCATTTGTGTGAGCCCGACTTAGACACTCAAAATCCTAGTTTTTCCTCATCTTTTCTTAGTTTTTGTACTTCTTCCATGGATTCTTGTAGATTTGTTATGGGTTTTCATTATCTAGCCTAAATTTCATCTTGGGAGCTGTTGGTAAGCATTTCTAGCATGATATTGTGAGACTTGATTTATCCTATTTTGTGTTTTGATTATCAACAATGTTTTATGCTTTGTTGTGTGATCAATGCATGATTTAGACTAATATGATCAACTAGTTGAAGATTATGAATTGATTATTTGCCAGGTTTTTGGTCAAACCCGGGAGACTTTGTCTTTTTATTGATGTGATTATCGTTGGTTAATGTTAGGTTATAATTGGGTGTGACAACTAATTATGATTATTGATTGATGAAATTCCTTAGATTTGAGATGAATTTGAATGTGTTTGCCTAATTATCGAAGTAGTACACTAATGACGCATAACATGAAGGCCGATCCTCGTAGTCGTCATTAGGGAACATAATTGTGCTATCCCTATGTTTTTCGCTTATAGGACATTTTGGTAGTTGTGTTGGGTCTCCATGTTTATTGATATTCTTGGGGAAGTCTATGACGCTGATCGTCTAGAATGACCCGAGGGTAAGGGTTATTGTGCGGCGCCGATCGTCCACTCTAACTATAACTGAGGAGAGGTGAGAAATGTCTTCACTCAAAAGGTGTTGACAAGTTCTCCACAACATGTGGTTAATGCATAAAAATAGGGTGATTAGTCGATGATCAAAGGATAACTAGAAATGTAAACCAATTGCGCCCAATATTCGTTATCATCTTAATTACATCTTTCGTGCTAGTGTGATTGTAGTTATATTATTTTATCTAATTGTTGGTTAGTTTAGTTATTTAAAGTAGTCGTAGTGTTTTCCAAAACCAAAACCCCCCCTTTGGTTACCACACACATAGAGTGACTTCTTCGTGTGCTTTTTTACTACGTTTAACACTCGATAAAACTCCATTTTCCTCGTGGACGACCCCGACTTGCTACTATCTACTTTATAGTAGTTAACCACAATTAGGGCCTATAAATACTATTTTTGAGAGGCACGACAACGGCCTCCCAACCAATATATAAACAACCAGTTAGGGTTTCCTCCCTAAGTCAAATTTTAAAAAACTAAACTCCCTTTCACTTATTTTCTCCCTACTCCCTTAGTTTTCTCCGTTCGGCCCCCCTCCTCCTCCATTCCTCCTCCCTTTGATCGGCGCCTCCACCATCCTCCGCTGTTGAGCCCGCCGCCGCTGAGCACTCCTCCGCCGCGGATCCCTCTGCCACCGCTCTGTTCCACTGCGAACTCCGCCGTGCCATTCCCGTTTGATTTTTGTTCTGTTCTTGTTTTTTGTTCATTTCTTGATTTTTGTTCACTTCTTGTTTTTTGGTTACCGTTGTTACAATTCTGTTTTTTGGCACGTTGTAGGTGTTTTTGTGTTTGTTTCCCATGTCTATTTTTTTTACTTGCTGTCAGAAACCTCAAGTTTTCAAGAGTCTTTTTTAGAACCTCGGGAATAGGTTCCGAATTCAAAACCAATTTTGAAACCCAGATCGAAATTGATCAAAAGCGGGGTCAAAAATATCTTCTCGTGTCCGATATAACCGCCTTTTAACATGCCTTTCTCCATTAGTGTCATTTATTAATTTAAATTTTATTTTTGTTTATAAATAATATAAAATATTTAATCAATTCAATCAATTATTTTAAATCGTGTATCGAACAAAGTTTATCTAGTATTTAAATAAAACATAACATTGAAGAATCTGAAAATTACAACACGATGATATCAAAAAATTCAAGAGATTCAAAAGGTCAATTCTCAAGTTCAAACAATTCAGGATTCAATAAAAGTTAGTGATCGAATTCTTAGTTGAAAGTCTCAAATTTGAATTTTACAAAGAAGCCTAAATCTTCTTCTCTCCATCAACTTTGGATCTTTACTATTTTTTCTTTCTCTATCTCGTCCTTGCTATTACTAAACTCTCTGATTAAATTCTTGAGTCACTCGTGTTCAATCAACTTAACACTCACAATTGACGACGGCAAGGATGACCAGAAAAAAAATCTAGATCAACCCAATATCGAAATATGAAAAATCGTCAATATCGAAATATGAAAAATTGTCAACACATTCGAACGATTTCCTTGTAGGACTTCTGTTCCAACTTCACACTCTACTCCAGATTTACCTGATTTTCTGTCGTCCTCTCTCTAGCAAAAAAGCTCCCGCTTCTCTCTTAAAATAAACCTGTAAACGGTGTTCTTTTTTTCAACAGTATTTTTTTCCGTTCTGTTTTCTTAACGGTAATAAACGTCTTCTTCTGGCACCGTGCCATGGCGGTGCCACCGCTGGAACGCGGAGGCACCCAACCAGACAGAAGCTTTCTTCAAGCTTTAGCAAATAGACCCCTCCTCTGTATTCCTCTTTACCAGCTAATCCAGAAATCATACCAAAAACCCGATACAAGGGAGATATTGCCTGTATAGTCACTCGAAAAGAAGCTGAGATTCTTGCCGGCCATTACAGCAATGCATTGGTGGGTAAATTTATCAGAGGAAAACCGACTATGGAACAATTGAACGATGCTTTCAAATCAGTGGGTTTTAAAGGTAATTTTCAACTGGGTTCAATATATTATCGTCATGTTCTGATTAGGTTTCAGGATAAAGATGACTATCAGAGAAGGGACAGTGGAGTTTCCTTGGTGCTGTAATGAAGGTTCTTAAATGGACCTTAGATTTCTCGCCTGAAGCCGAATCCTCCATTGTGCCGGTTTGGATTACTATTAAGAATGTCCCGGTTTTCTTTTACAATGAAACTATGATTCAAACTATGGGAAATCAGATAGGACAATTTATCAAAATGGATGCTGCAACGTTAGGTGTTACTAGGCCATCTGCTGTTAAACTTTGTGTGGAAGTTGATCTTAGAAAGAAACTCCCTGGTTTTATTAGGATTGGAATTGAAGAGGAAGGTATAGAGTACAAAGTTATGAAACTCCCAATTGATTTTGAAGATTTGCCTTTATACTGTAACCATTGTCAATCCATTGGCCATGAAGATGCAATCTGTATTTACTTGCATCCTGAATTGAGAAGAAATAGGAATAAATTGGATGTACAGTCTAGGCATCCTAATAATCTCAGTTTGGAAGTGAATGATACAAATACACTTGGTACAAAGGTTTCTGCTGGAAATGCTGGAAAGGCTGACCAGAACCCACACCCTGAAGCTGTTACCCATATAGCCAGTAATGATCCTACTCCAGCTGTGATCAGGAAGGTGGGTACAGATGCTAATTATGTTTTTCCTCAGAAGGTCAGTCAGTCCTATGGATCATCTGGTCTATCAACTGTAGAAAAAGACAAGATCTTTAAATCGCAGCATCAGCAACGGATCTATGTTCCTAAGACTAAGTTAGTAGATGCAAACACTTCCCATGTTAACACAAGCCATGAATCTCTACATACCACTACATCAACTCTCTCAGCTGTGCTCCCTCAGAAAGATACACAGAACAATGAGGAGGTGGTTTTTGAGTATGGTAGTCATACAGCCCAAGACAATAGTGCCACTCCTGCTGCTGTCAGTCATAGGAGTCCTGACTTCAATTCTTTCAAACCAAATCCTGGCCATGTTTTGAACTACTCAAAAGATGACCTCTGGCTCTCTGCTGAAACGCGGAATTCGGGAGAAATTCCCACTACAGATGCCAATATGTTTTTCCACTCTCAGAAAGGTAGAAGGAAGAACAGATTCTCTCCTCTATTTGAGGACCAACAAGTTTTAGAAACTGAAGATAATGATGATTCCTCCGAAGAAAGTGCTGCTGCTCCAGAGATGGCAGAAGAAATGTCACCTGAAACTGCTCCAGATATAATTGGCTGTCAGGATATCTGTCAAGCCTCGGAAGCAGGGGTCACGGAAGGCACAAAAGAGGTAAGCACAACTCAGGTATTTAGTCCACAAGAACTCCCTAAAGCTCATGATCTTTTTGAGTCTAAGAAAAGCACCTTTTTCACTCAGCTTAACAAGATAATGTCACCTGCTAAACACTTCAGTCCCAACAAGATCCTTACTAGATCTTCAAAAAGCCTCAAACATGGTTTTCAATGATTTGTACAACTATTAAAGTGAATTTCCTGGTTTGGAATATTAGGGACATGAAAAAATCGCTTCTTCGATTAAAGAACTTAATCAAAACTCACAGAATTCAATTGTTATGCCTTATTGAACCGTGGTATGCAAATGAAAAATGTGAAGCATACATGAGGGATCTCCAATTCACTAATTGTTTGCAAGCTTCTAATGGTGAAATATGGTTAATGTGGAATGATCAGATTTCTGTAACACTGAGGTCAGACCACTTACAATTTCTTGCTGTTGACATACTAAGTCATAAAATGAATGTCTCAATGGAAGGAATTTTTGTTTATGCACTTAGAACTGTTGCTGGTAGGAAGAAATTATGGAAAGCATTAGGAGATAGGAATATGAGTGCTACACTACTCATTGGTGATTTTAACACAATATCTTCTATCCATGAGTATAAGGGACCTTCATCTCCGAACAAAACCAGTTTGGAGGATTTTAATAGATTCATTGATGATAATGTTCTTTATACTGTAAATACTGTGGGCAACATTTTTACTTGGTCAAATTGTAGATTAAAATAGCCTACCATTCAGAGGTTGGATAGGGGACTCTGTACCCTGCTGTGGAGTACAAAATTTCCATCCTCTTCCATTCAAGTTTTAAATAAGGGAGCTTCTGATCACTCCCCCCTCCTTCTCACTGTTGGTAGTTCAATTCCTTCATCCCCAAAGTCTTTCAGGTTTATCAATGCATGGTTTAACAGGCCAGATTTTCTAGCCTTGATAAAAACTGATTGGGAAGCTCCTTTGGCTGAATCTGGTATGCTAGGATTTTACTTAAAATTACAGAGAGTTAAATCAGTCATCAAGGTCTGGAATAAACAGGTTTTTGGAAACATACATGATAATGTTTTAAAAGCTGAAGAGGAGCTCAGATCTCAGGAAATTGTATATGATTTACACAATTCTGATATTGAACTGATCAAGCTTAAAAAAACTCAGGCTCAGCTCCTTAGGTCTCTCAAAGAACAGGAGAAGTTCTGGAAACAAAAGTCCAGAATTAAATGGCTTAAAGATGGGGATGAAAATACAAAAAAAATTCATAACTCAGTCAAAGAAAGCAGGTCTAGGTTAAATATTTCAAAGATAAAAAACTCTAATGGGGTTTGGATAGATGACATTAAGGACATTGAAAATGAGGCTATTCAATATTATAGTGACCTGCTTTCTGAGCCTAGGTCTGTTTCAACCGGAGAATTTTACTCACATTTTCTGAGCCAGATTCCTAAACTCATCTCTGATCAGGATAATGTTCAGCTTACCAGGTCTGCTACCTTAGAGGAACTTAGGTTGGTAGTTTTTGGTTTAAATAAAAATAGCAGTCCTGGACCTGATGGTTTTTCATCAAATTTTTTTACAAAAAGCTGGTCCATAATTTGTCATGATCTGCTTCATGCTGTAAATGATTTCCTGGCTGGCTCACCTATTCCTAGAGGTATAGCAGCAACATGGATTACCATTATTCCTAAAAAGGAATCTCCATCTTCTTTTGATGACTTCCGGCCTATTAGCTTGTCTAACTTCACTAATAAGATTTTTTCCAAACTGTTAATGGAAAGGCTGAAATCTATAATGCCTAAACTTATCTCACCACATCAATCAGCTTTCATGAGCCACAGAGACATTTCAGATAATGTGATTTATCTTAAGGAGATGCTGAGATTCTTGGATAGAAAAAATAGAGATCCAAACTGTATGATTAAACTTGATTTAAAAAAGGCTTTCGATAGGGTTAGTTGGAGTTTTCTTAACAGCATCTTATTAAAATTTGGCTTCCATGGTAAATTTGTCCATTCCATAATGAAAAACATTAGTCATGCTTGGTTTTCGGTTCTGATTAATGGCAAACCAGTGGGGTTCTTTAAACCAACTAGGGGCATTAAGCAAGGAGACCCTCTTTCTCCTTTTCTTTTCAATATTTTTTCTGAAGCTTTCACAAGGAGTTTAGCATATGTGTTTGAAACAGGTAAGCTGCAATATTTTGATCTTCCTCTTAGAGCTATCCCTATTTCACACCTGAGCTATGCGGATGACACCGTAATATTCCTTAAAGCCAGCAAAAAGAATTTAATCAGATTGAAGGCTTTCCTGGTGGTTTTTGAAAATACAACAGGGCAAAAAATAAATTTTCTGAAAAGTGATTTTTACCTAGGTGGAGGGGCTTCAGTGGCTAAGACTAGGCAGGTTGCACATCTTTTAGGGATGAAACAAGGAGCTTTTCCTTTCAAATATTTAGGGTGTCCCATTTTTAAAGGAAGAACTTTAAATGCTCACTTCCAACCCCTTATAGAAATGATAGATAGGAGACTACAAAACTGGAAAAACAGATGGCTTACTATGGGTGGGAAGTTGACTTTGATTAGATCATGCATTTACTCAATTCCACAGCACATTTGGTCTGTTATGGAGCCAACTGCAGCAGTAGTTAAAACCCTGGAAAAAATGATGTCCAGATTTTTTTTGGGGAGAAACTGAATTACGTCCAAAAAAGGTTTGGAAAAGATGGAGAAATCTATGTTTTCCCTTTGACCAGAATGGTCTTGCTTTCAGATCCATCCCCACAATAATCAGAGCTTGTTCTCTTAAACTGTGGTGGAAATTTCAGTTAGGTAGCTCTCCATGGTCTCAATTTCTATGGTCTCTTTCCCTTCCAGCTAGAAAATCACAAAACTGGAAAAGGATTCTATCAGTTAACTCAATAGCTGAGAGAAATACTAGAGTCATTATAGGTGATGGTAAATGTAATTTTTGGTCTTCAAACTGGACAGGCAAGGGTGCACTCATGGATATTTGTGACCAACAACTGACTAACATTCCCTTAGATTGTACAGTTCACAAGTTCATCTTGAACAAGGTGAGTTTCTCTGGTTCCATTCTCCCTTTGCTTAATCCTGATGTTTCTCTTCTTGTACAGGAAACTCTGATAAGTCAAAATAGAGAGGACATGTTGATATGGAAACCGGATCCAGCAGGTAATTTCTCATTCAAATCTGCTTACAAGCTGCTTCAAACTGACAGAGGTACATCTGAAACCCTTGCTAAACTCTGGTTCCCTAGAGCTCAGAAGAAAATTTCCATCTTCATGTGGAAACTATTTAATTCTTTCCTTCCTTTTGCTGATGTCCTGAGGTTTATGGGTTTTCACATGCCATCAAAATGCTTGTTCTGTGATAACTGTGATGCCATTCAACATTTCTTCAATGACTGTCCCTTTGCTATCCTTATTTGGTCTGAAGTACATAGAATTATAGGGATAACTCCACCTCAGTTTTCATCTCTCTGGAATAGGCTTTCTTACTATTTCACCAATCCAGCTAGGACAAAATTGCAATCCAACCTCTTTAGATTACTGCCTATGATTGCCTGCTGGTTTTTGTGGAAAGCAAGGTGTGCTAAAATGTTTGAAAATAAAAACCCTAATGTTGATCTTACAATAAGACAGATTAGGGAGTATATTTTTAACTCCTTCACTGCACTACCTATGTACTCAAAAAGTGATGAATATAGAGAGTTAGCAGAGGCAGGCCTATTACCTAAATGTTCATCACAGTCTAGACCTCACATTGCCATTGTCAAATGGATTAAACCAGTGATAGGTTTTAAACTGAATGTAGATGCCTCTTGGAAATCTGATAAATGTACAGGTTTAGGTTTGGTTCTGAGGGATGATCATGGTAGTGTGGTTTCTATGGCTGGTTATAAACTGGAGGCTGAGAGTGTTTTGGAAGCTGAGATTTTAGCCATCAAATATGGAATCCCTCTCACACACTCTCTTAACTGTGTAATTGAGTCGGATAGCTTACAAGCTATCTCAGCTATTAAGGACCCATACAAAGCTCCCTGGCCACTTTTTCATTTGTGTTTTCAGACCAAGTCCAGTCTTGGTGATAAACAAATAGTGCATACACTTAGACAAGGTAATGCTGTAGCTGATGCACTTGCCAAATATGCCATACATAACATCCAAAATGGTCTGATTGCTAGGAATTCACTTCCGGATGTAATAAATGGTTTGATTCTGCTTGATGCGGCAGGATTACCATCTATTAGAATTGATGATTAGAGTCGGATGCTACTGATTCTCCCACTACATCTACACATTTGCAGGTTCATTCGGACTGGGACCAAAATCGAGGTGATGATAGGCAACCGGATATCAGTCACAACAATGCAAAAGAGGAGAAGCATCACCTTAGGAAGGCAAAAATGAGAGCTGTACCTCATTCTTTTGAGTTTTTCTGCCCAACATAGATAAATAATGAAGTTTAGGGTTACAAAATTTTGTTAATATAACAGACAGGGATAAATCTAATTCTCTATGTTCATACGACAGATCTGTGTTTCGACTATTCGATTCACTAACATGTCTAATGAAATGGAAAATTAGTTTCTTATTTCCTACACTTAGATTAGTCTTTTGCGAGCAATACCTGTTTTGCTATATAGGCTAAATGTACAGCCTTACCATTTCATCGGATTAACTATGTAACATACTGAGCCTTAAAGGCCAATCTGTTCATTTTCTTTTCTATTTTTCAGAGCTCCGGGGAAGCTAATGAATATCCCTCCACCAACGGTGGTTTAAAAAAAATTACCTGATTTTCTGTAGGCAGTCAGCAGAAATTTTTTTATGGGGGAGAATTATATGCGGGAAGGTGAGAAGTCAATTAAATGGTGATATGTGGCAAGTGAATGAATAAAAAACTATTAAGAGCATCCACAATGTTAATGGATTTAAGGTGATGTGTCTTAAATGACACATCATGAATTTTGATAAAAACTAGGTAAGAACCAACAACCAATAATGGAGCTCCTTAAATAAACATTTCTTAGATACTTCTTTTTTATTTTAAATTGTAATTAATTAAAAATATAAAATAAGTCATATTAAGTGGCAATCATTGATTGGTTGTCATTTCACACATAAAGATGTATCAAATCCTTAATTAAAAACCAACTCCTTATTAAGGAGTGGTTCTTAAAACTCCATAATAGTCCTCATTAAATAAGAAATGCTCTTTATTAAGAAAAGAGGAGTTAAAGAGCAACCATTGTGGATACTCTAAAAACATAGAATTAAATTATGACCCAACTCATTTGCCAAATATCAAATTTTAACTGCCTCCTCTCCTCCAAAAATTCAATGTCTCCACATAAAAAAAAGTACGCGTTTGATCGCACGAATGGTGTTTTATAGTTTTTCATTAATTTTATTTTTAATGCATTCATAAGAGAGAGTAGCCATACCGTCTAAACCCTAGCACGCCGCACACCCTCCCTCAAAGCCTTTCTTCTTTAATCTTCTTTCTGCACACCCTCCCTCAAAGCCTTTCTTCTTTAATCTTCTTTCTCCATCTCGATCACAATACTTCTTTTGATTGATATTCTTTTAATACTTATGTTATTGAGTAAGTATGGATTTGTCTCCATACATTAATATTGTTATTCGACTTGATAGATTAAATTGTCGTGTTCATGATGATCACCCAATTTAATTGTTCATGTCGATGTATTTTGTCCGATCTGAATTTACAAATCCTATTTCCTCCAAGATGAATCTTGTTCTCGATCTGTATTTTTTGGGGTGTTTCCAGTTTAGACAACATAGGTCGCGTTTTGGATAAAGTGGTGTTAAGTTGTTGAAGATGCCTGTTTGGCATAGGGATATTAATGCGTGATAGCTCTTCCCTGTCGAGTGGTCATGAATTTTTACGGGAAGCGAGTTAATATCCCCCGAGGTAATGTTACAGTTTTCTTGGATCTCTACTCTGTAATAGTAGCGATGGTTAGTCTGGTTGACATGTAATTTAAATATCATTACAAATGATAGTTATTACCAAAGGCTGAGTTGGATGTCAATTCCACTTATTGTAATCGTCACCAGGTGTTTTTCACATCATCTTTGAATAATTGGTTTTTATTTTATTTTTAAAAAAATCATTCATAAGAGAGACAAATATGCGAGCATTTTAAAAATTGAATTATAATTCCTTTTTGTACTAAACTATATCCCACGTTTGTCCAAAAGAAACGTATTGCATCCTAACATTTTTCTTAAACCTTTAACCATCGTACTTTGAAGATAAAAAAGAAAATGATTTACAAAACTATTAACATGAACAACAATAATAAATGAGATTATAATTGATTAATTTCGACGGTTCAACATAATGATCACCAGCCCACGAAATTGACGCCTAGTCTTTTTCCAAAAGCATTTAATTTTATAGATAAGCATTCAATAAATTTCCCAAGCAAGATTAATTCAAATATGCTCACAGTCATCAAAAAGGCCAGCTCTCTCAAAAAACCCTCTCTCTAGCAAAAAGCTCTCACCGCCGTAACTCTCTGCAACTTCTCCGGGGGGGCCTCCACCGGCGATTTCGCCGTTGCCGGATCATCCTCCCCACCCGAACCTTTGTCTTCTGAGCTCCTCTTCTGACCCCCAAACCGGAACCATCTTCCCCCTCGCCCAACTACGGAAATAAACTTTGCTGGCCTTTGACTTTTTACTCGCCGGCCGAGCTCCGGATCTCCGCCGACGAAGCTTTCTTTCAGGGTTTGCCGGACCAACCAGAGGGAGTCGATCTATGTCCCAAGCAGCCGAGGAACCTATCGGAGCCTAAGCTTATGCCGGTTTGGATCGGACGGCATAAGCCGCGCTAGTCACGCGTCGCCGTCCGGCCTCGTCGCTCGATGAGATCCTCGTAAATGGGAATCGCCTGCTGCGGGCGGCCGGCGAGTGTGTGTCCCTTCGCCAGGGCCAGCCCCAGTTCATGGACGAGCCCGTCAGGACAGCCCACACGCTGGCACAGCTCCAGGCCATCTCGGGCGATGCTTGCCTGAGCGATGGCGATCTCACCCGCCCGAACGCCGCGGGCGTCCTTCAAAGCCAGCGCCAGGCTCTCGCGGCATCGATTGATGAGGATGGTGAGCGATCCCACAGCCCGCGGCGTGAGCGCCGGATCGAGATCACTCATCGTGATGCGTTTCATCAGATCGGCGCACAACGCGAAGTCACCAAGCGCCAGGGCTGCCTCCAGCTCGTCCAGATTCAGTCGAGCGCTTTTCAGTTGCGACTCGGTGGATGTCTCATCGCGAGCGAGAAGTTCCCGCACAAGCGCTGCTCGTTGAAGCACACCCCGGGCGCGACGCTCCTTTTCGCTTTCGCCGGCCGCACGCATGCGCTCCAGCGCGCTTTCGACGAGCGTCAGGCGCGCCGGCAGAGCGTGCGGCGATCCGTCAGCGACACTCAGCAGCAGTTGATCCGACTCCTCATCAAACGGACCAAGGCGCTCGGCAAGCACGATGCGCCAGCGATCGCGCTCCGCCGGATCGGGCAGGCGGACGATCGCTTCTCGCACGGCGCGGCGCCAGTCCGGCGCAGCGTCCTCGATCGCCTGCATGGCCTCCTCGCTGTCAACGGACTCCTGCAGCGCCAGAAGGCGCATGCCGAGTTCGCACGCAGCGCGCAGCGCATCTTGTGACTGACTCCACTGCGGATACTCGATCGCAAGTTTCGAGGCGCACACCACAAGGCGCGAGCCCGCGAGGATCTGCTCATCCATCGACGCGGCAAGGTTCAGCTTCGTTTTGTGAGCGGCCAGCAGCGTGGCCATCGCATCCGGCTGCGCCGATGTCAGAGCGCCGGACATCACAAGTGGCTCCAACAGATCAATCGCGCGCGTCAGGGTCGCGACATCATCGGCCCGGGCAGCCTGATCAATGGTCTCGCTCGCCACGGCCAGCGCGATCATCGGCTGGGACGGAGAGAATGCAGCCTCGCGCTCCAAAGCGCGCAGTCGCGCAAAGATCAGGCTTCGCCGCGCCGCCGCCTCGAGGCCGAGACCATCATCCGTCAGCGCGCGTTCGTAGATCTCCATGGCTCGTGATGGATGATCGCCCGCCAGAAGCGCTGCACGAAACTTCGTGTCGATCAGAAGCAACTGCCAGAGGGGCGCCGGCTCACCATCGTCATGAACGAATGGGGGGGTATCGCGGAGGCGATCGACGAGGGCTTCATCTTCGGCGCGTCGATCAAGCCGCGCCAACTCGATGGACAGGGCCAGCAATGCTTCGGCGCGCAGGCGCCGGGATCGTGGCGATTCATCCATGGCCGCGGCCGCCCGCGCAAGTCGCTGCGCGGATGCGCCACCGGGCGGTCGACCTGCAAGTCTTGCCGCATGCGCCAGAAGCACATCCCGCTCGGCGCCCATCAACCCCGGCGGCGGCTCCATGGCTCGCAGTGTCTGCTGCGCATCGATCATCAACTCACGCGCCGCCTCGTCATGGCTCACAGTCGCAAGCAGAAGCGAGGATCGAGCAAGCAACAGCGGCCGTCGAAACTCGTTGAACTCGACATTCAACCTGCTGCGAAGATCGAGAAGATCGCGATCCTCGCCGAAGGTCTCTTCAGCTTCGATACCGGCGATGCTCTGGGCAAGCGCCCCTCGTGATTCCAGCGCCAGTTCGTAGGCCGCGGCCGCATGTTCGAGCACGCGCTGGCGCTGATCATCCGTCAGCACGCCGAGCAGCGCTTCAAGATCGGACAGATCCATCTGCAGATCGCGCAGATGGGCCTCGCCAAGCTCCACCTGCCACTGACCGAGTCGCGGATCACTCGCGCCATCGCGGATGCGGCGTTGCAGTTCGACGGCTTCGACTGTGTCAAGCTGCGCCCATGTGTGCGGCGCCGGCATGAACCACGCGCATGCCGCGGCGATGATCGCAGGTGCAACGCGCCTGCGCATCAGACGCTGCCCGATCCTGCGAAGCGGACCTGATCAAATCCGGCCGCCTCGATCGCGTTCAACGTCTGAACGGTGTGCTCCCATCGCGCTCCGGGCGCCGGCTGAAGCACGAAGGGCTGCTCGGCGTCAAAGAGCGTTCCTTTCAGTGACAGCAGCCGCCGCTTGAGCGCCTCGGTTGAGCGAACATCCTCCATCGCCGGCGCATCGGCGCTGATGAAAAAGGCGCCGGGCGCATCAGAGTCTGACTGGATCACGATGCGCACGGGTCGGCGAGGCAATCGGAATGGAGCAGCCGCCGCCTCGGCCGCCTGCTGGGCCGGAAGGCGCATCGCCAGCGACTGTTCATCCTTTTGAAACTGCGCCACGAGCACGAAGTAGACCAGCAGCAGAAAGACGACGTCAATCATCGGCGTCAGGCTGATGGAAAGCAGCGGCTTGCGTCGTGCGCGCCGTCTTCGCTTGCGCCTTTCCTGATCGGCGCGCATGCGCTCCCGGATGCGATCGCGCTCATTCATCGGCCGCGCCCTCCAGCGGCTGCACGACCAGATCAAGCGACACGGCGCCGCCGGCGGCACATGCCTTCATGACTCGATGCACGCGGTCATATGGGGCCCAGCGCGGCGCTCTGACAAGCACGCGCACATCCGGCTCCTGCGCGATGGCGATCTCGATGGCTTCGCTGAGATCCGCCAGTCCATCGTCCGTCTCGGCGAACTCGCGCGTGCCCACGCGCACACCGGGCGCCTCGGGTCCTCCATTGATCGGCATGACATTGACGATCACGCGGCGCTCGCGCGGCGACTCGGCGCTCTGGCCGGGCTCGATCTCCGGCAGGCTCATGCGCATGCGTTCGGCGCTGGTGATCTGCGCGACAAGGACGAAAAAGACGATCAGCAGAAACACGACATCCACCATGGGCGTCATGTTGGGACGAACTTCTGCGGGCCCTTTATGGAATACGCGCGCCATCGGTCAGACCTCGGCGTGGGCTGGCGCGCGCTTGTCGGCGCTTGCCTCGGCGCGCTCCGGCCGGAAACGATTGAGCATGTCCTCAATCGCCAGCGATGTCTCTGCGGTGAGGCTGTCGATCGAGTTGCGCAGCAGCGCATACCCGGCAAGCGCCGGGATGGCGACGACAAGACCCCAGAACGTCGTCGTCAGCGCAGTGCCGATGCCGCTGGCGAGTCCGACCGGATCCGGTGAGCCGCCGGCGCTGACGATTTCCTGGAAGGCGAGGATCATGCCGTAGACCGTGCCGAAGAGGCCGATCATCGGAGAGACGGCGCCGATGATGTTGAGCGTCTCGACACGACGAAGCCGATCGGCGGTGAACTCCTCGGTGGCGCGTTCGAAGGCGCGCATCATCGCGTCATAGCCGTAGCTGGATTCGTTGATCGCCGCTCGCATGACAGAGGCGAAGTAGGTGTCATCGCCCTTGATCGCATCGAGCGCATCGCCGAAGTCTTCGCGTCGAAGCGCTTCCCGCACATCGGTCAGCGTCTCGGGCGGCAGAATGTCCTGCCTTCGATTGCTGCGCACCAGGGCGATCATCAGCGCGATGGAAGACGCGGAGAGCGCCAGCAGGAACCAGATGATCAGTGTGCCCAGCCACTCGACGCCGCCGGCGCGGCGATTCTTTTGAATGAAGAAGGCCTCGGCGAGGCTGATCCGAACAGGCGCCTGGGCGTTCTGCGCGAGCGTGGCGCCATCGCTCTGGGCGACCGCCGAAGATGGCGTGAAGATGACCAGCGCCAAGAGCAGCGCCAGGGCGCATCCCATCATGATCAATGTCTTGTGGCGCAATGCTCGCTCCCGTGGGGCCCTTTCGGCCTTGTCATTCGCCTGCGTTGAATTCCTCAAGGCTGATGAACTTGTAACCATCCTGGCCGCCGTGGGCCAGACCGATGCGCTCCATCAGTCCCGAGCGATCCTCATTGAGGATCTGGATGGTCTTGATAGCGACGCGCCGCACGCCTCGCCTGGACTTCGGGTTGAGCGTCTCAAGGCGCTGCAGCACGACATCCGGGCTGAGATCGGCCTCGTCGACGCCGCGCAGATCGGTCGAGAGCAGAAAGACGGCGTCGGGCTTCATCTGGAGGGCGGATTCGAGGGCGCCAAGCGGATTGGAAAGCCCCGCCGGCGTGACATCATCCATCCACTCAAAGACGGCCTCCTTGTTCCGGCGCGTCGCGTCGATGAGCACGGGCCGGCGCACGCCGCTCGGGATGCGCAGCGCCAGGAAGGCGCCATCATCCGTATTGCGAATCAACATCACCTGAAATCGCTGCATCGGATGAAGCGCTTCGATCGAGCGTTTCAACTCTCGCATGACATCGACGTACGTCGAGATCATCGAGCCCGAAGCATCGACGACATAGATGATGTCCCGGGCGCCGGAGGCCCCGAGGCCAGCGAAGCTGACGCGCGAATCCACCGGGGCCAGCTCGCGATCCAGCTCCGGCGCGGGCGGTTCTTCCAGTGCGAGATCTTCCAGCGACTGCGACACGGCGCCGATGGATGCGAGCACATCGTCAAGCTCCAGCGCCTGCTCCGGCGTCGGCGTCTCCGGACGATTCTGGACGATCTCCTTCGACTCGATCGATTCGCTTGCGAGCGGGGCAGGGGCGGGCGCATCGAAGCTGAACGACACCGGGTCGTAGTCCTCTTCCGCCAGTTGGGCGACGGACCAGACGATGAAGAATCCTGCGGCTATCAGCGCGCCATGCAGCGCCAGCGACGCAATCCATGGCAACGCATCAGCCAGGGAAGAACGCCGGCGCTGGCGCAGATCGCTCTTTGTCTCTTCTGCAGAGTCTCGCATGGGGTTCGAACGGCTGCGACGCGTTCACGCAGGGAGGCGTCAATCGTCCGGATCAATGCGCGGATGCTTTTCGCGTGGCTTGAAGATCAGGCGTGAGTCCATGCCGAATCCCGGCCTGGCGAACGCCAAGGCCAGACATGCCGCCAGAAGCGCAAATCGCCAGAGCATGGTCTCCCACGTGCCGCGCGACACCGGATCGACGTAATCCAGATGGGGAAGGACGCCAAGGAAGGAATCCGTCGCGCCACCGATGATGTTGGGCGCGATGTATGTCATCCACAGCGCCGCGACCTGTGTGCATGCCAGCAGCAGGGCGGAGAGGCGCGTCAGCAGACCGATCAAAAGGAAGATGCCGCCGATGAACTCGACGACGCCGGCGGTGGTGGCGAGCGTCTTCGGCCAGTGACCGGAAGCCAGCGATGCAGGAAGACGTGACTTGCCGCCGTCTGGATTGACGGAGTTGTAAATGCGGATGGCGATGCGGTACTTGCCGAGTTCCTCGGCGCCATGCGGGAAATCCGCTTCGGTGTACGTACGCGAGGCCGCGGCATGGGCGGCTTTGGCGTGATCCTCAGCGGCGTCGGCGGCGTTCTCTGCCGCGTCCTGAACGGAGTCCGGCGTGGCCTCTTCGACTGCCGGCTCATCCGCCTGCTGGGCGGCATCGTCATTTTGAA
>JAULKL010177874.1:0-12337 GCA_032355745.1 Rubia rechingeri
ATAATATTATTTGTTATAATATTTTAATATAAATATATATTATTTTCTTATAAAATCATTAATTTATTATTTTATATATTATATTAAAATGATATTATTTTATATAAAAATAACTATTTTATAAACTTTTGTAACTGATTTACGATTTATAATTATTTTAAAAAAATATATTATTTTAATTATTATTTGTATAAAAATATCATAATATTATTTTTTGATTTGTATATGGATCGAATTTAAGTAAAAATATATTTCATATGAACTTGTTTTTTATAATACAATTTTTTAAATATTTTAATATAAATATATTATATTTTCATAAAAATCTTATTTTATTATTTTATATTATAAATTAAAATGATATTATTTTATATAAATATTTATATACTATTACAATTGAATTATGATTTATAATTATTTTGAAAAAATAAAATATTTTAAGTATTATTAGTAAACTAATATTATAATATTATTTTTTGGGTTGTATATAGGTCAAAATTTGATAAAAATATAATTTTCATATGAACTTATTTTTTAATAATATTATTTGTTATAATATTTTAATATAAATATATTATTTTCTTATAAAATCAGTAATTTATTATTTTATATTATAAATTAAAATGATATTATTTTATATAAATATAACTATTTTTTAAACTTTGGTAATTGAATTATGATTTATAATTATTTTGAAAAATATATATTATTTTAACTATTATTTGTATAAAAATATCATATAAATATAACTATTTTGTATACTATTGTAATTGAATTATGCTTTATAATTATTTTTTAAATTATGCTCTATTCGGCAAATGCGTCTTCAAATTTAAAAAATAAATAAATATGCACACGGAGAATACACATTCACGAAATGCGTCTTCACTGAGCGGCCGATTTTTTTTGAAAAACTTGAAGAACGAATGTGTCTTCTTAACCAGATTTTTTTAAAAAAAGGAAAGGTTGAAGGCTTATTCAGCGCTTCATCACCAATTGGATCCAAATGCCGACATTGTAGCACCAATCATAGAAATTTTTCCACAACCTCGCCGATTTCTGACGAATCCACCACAGAACTTCGAGAACGTCGTTCTCGTTCTCGGTCGCCCAAAAGGGTGGAAATCCTCTGGGTTATCTGCTTTATCATCTGTTTCGTATGCTCCTGCAAAACCTGTACAACCCGTTCCTCAAACTGGTTTTTATTGTCGCGCTCGATAATCTCATCCACACGTTGTTGCCTTTGAGGACTTCGTCACGGCGGCATGATTCAAGATCGACTTTGGCTCTAATACCAACTGATGCTGGCGGAAGTTTCATAGAACAGATTCGATCCCGATTGTTGATTCGCGCACGAATTCCAATTGAAATCCTTCCAAAACTTGTTGATTCAAGACACTTGAATACCATATTTGGGCATCAAATTCAACCTCTTCAACAACAAGAAAATGGAAAGAAAAACGTCTATTTTATTTAATCCAAAAGGCTGCCGCCCAAGTCCCCAAAAAATGGAGTTTAAATACCCAAACAAACCCTAAGGGTAAAACGGAAAACAAAGGCAAAAAAAATAACAAATGGAAAAGACGTGATCATGCATCTAAAGATCCCATAATCATGCAACTTACCATAAGCATGCAAAAGGAAAAAAGACATAAGAATATTGCATGCAATCTTCCATAATCATGCAACCTACATAAGAATATTGCATGAAGAATATTTTCAAAAATCTTCCTCAGCGTAGATTTTCAATCCGCATCAGAATCTCACCAATCTCAGTGCAGTAGGCGTGATATTCGGTTGGCGTAATATACATATTCTACTCTGTTTGTTTGAGATGCAATATTTTGATTTTTTTAATTTGAAAACATTTGGCTTTGTTAAATTTTTTTTAAAAAAATATCTGCATCATTTTACACGAAGTTTGCACGTAAAGTTTTCTTACGAATCATACTTGTGAATTATAATTACATTCTAGTAGTTACTTTGAAACAAGAATAAGCTTCATATTTTGCAATAAACAATTAAGCTTGTAGAAAATAACAGACTATATTATGGTGAATTGATATCACATCAATGACACACCACATCAATGATGAAGGTTACAATATATTGGGCTACAACAAACCAAATTCTTACAAGAATAGGATTCCAAAGTTTATAAGGAAATTACCACCTAATCTAAGTTACAAGGAAACTAATTCTATAAGGTATCTACTATTTATAACCTTTTGTACAAGGAAATGATTTCTATTTCCTTATCAAAGCTAAAAGGTTAGAAATGAAAATGAGTTTTTGGTCATGCACGTTGTGCGCACACCTTTTCTTTTGTACGATTCTTGCCTGAAAATGATCGTTTTCTTACCATATCGAATCAATGCTCTTGATTTTAGGAGCATAAGACTTAATTATCGAATAATACTAATTGATGATGATTGATGAACAGGTTTATGAGGAAGAGGCTGCAAAAGGATAAGGCAAGATACGATTCGGAGAAGGCACAATACTATGAAAG
Organism: Rubia rechingeri; assembly: GCA_032355745.1. NCBI lineage: Eukaryota > Viridiplantae > Streptophyta > Magnoliopsida > Gentianales > Rubiaceae > Rubia > Rubia rechingeri. Next base: position 2,513 of record JAULKL010177874.1, read on the forward strand.
GCTGCAGTCACAGTCACTTATCCAGCTGCCTCTTCCTCCACACTCCAGTCCCCCACAGCGCAACCTGCGCGCGCTGATGCAACTACACAGACGGATTCATAATTTCTTCACTGCAACGAAATTTAAACAACACACACTCAGGACGTGACTTCATTTCGGCATAATTTAATTTCAAAGAAATTTGTACCAGATATTGATAATGCTGAGCTTCACCAGCTTCTTCTGATACATCTTATCCTTCAAATCAAAAATCCCCAAAAAACACGTAAAAAAAGCATTCAAAGAGAAAATAAGAGTCAAATAGAAATCGAAAAAGTAAGAAGTAATTCACCATATATGTCCTAGAGGAGCCAACATGAGTTACCTGAAGTAAAACATTTTGATCTCACTATGTGTTTTTCGTTGGCAAAAAATGAAGGTTATATATAACTTGGGTGCAAGTTCAAGAGTTTCAACTTGCACTTTTTTAGTCTAATGAAGGAGAGTTTGTAAGGATAACATATTCCTTGATAAAATACAAATTCTATTTTACGTGCATTATGCGGGCAAACTCTTTTTAAAAATTAAAAACAAAAACACACAACGGCCAATGTGCGTGCATGTGTGTTACGAAGAAAACTATGGGTAATTAGAAAATATGGTAAGAACTATTTTGAACTGAACCATGGAGAAAGGATCAGGACTAAATTGGTTCGTCAATATCTTATGATTTTATTCAGTTTTTGCAATTTCACGTAGAAGAAATAGTGCACGAATTTTGTAGGTTTTCTTGTCCAACTGGACAAGAATCAAGTTTAAATTGATGTAGCCATGTAGGTAAAAGTGCAAACGAAATTTCATCTTGAATAATAAAGTACAAAAAAATAAATCATAGACCAAAACTGCAAAATTTCTTGTACAAATCATATCATTGAACTATGTGCACCATTTTACTCAAAGATTGCACGTAAAAATTTATAAACACATAATTTTAAACCTAAATTTATTAGTTTGTTAATTTCAACGTATCGATTATTGGTTCCTCATCATCAGTATGAATGATATTTTTACCTTGGACACCTTGAGCGGTGGAATAAAATCCCACTATTGTATGGAAAACCAGGTGATTTCCAGGTATTTCAATCCTTTACATTATTCATAATTTATGTCGTCAAATCGTTGTTTCCAATATTTCACTTTATTATATATGCAAGCTTGCTTGTAAATAATAGAGGGAAAAGAGAAAGACATAACCATCGCCTGATTTTACCTTGAAAATAATGAACATCAACGTAATTTTTTTATCTTTTGCCATGGTTTTAAAAGTACTAAATATATTTTCTATTACATGCATCGACATGACTAGACAATTATGATTTTATCTCTAAGCACCGACAAAGCAGTTGTTGGGAATGCGAATATTATGTCATGCTATTCCTTGAAGAACTTGTGCTGAATACAGCTTCTAAATTTTCCTTGACGTAAGTACCTTACCTTACCTAATAAAAACACCACCGTTCTACCTTCAAATTTAGTACTTTTGCCTAATGACGGACATTTCCAAATCGCAGGTTTTTCCAGAGGGGTGCGGGGCATACAATGCCTATGATCTGCAAGAAGTCGCCGAGAAATGGTATGAGGCATGGGTCAAACAATACTGAAAAGTCAGAAAGACCGATATTGACGATGAGGGAAATATAATTGATTGATTGGTGTAGGATTTGAAAGTTAGTTGAGTGATGGGAGAATAATATTGGCAATTATGTTTTATGCTTTCAGTATTTTAATTTGGTTCGTATCCATTTTTTACTGCGAATGTTCTGTTTGAGATACGCTATGAGATTTATCCAAACCATTTTCTTGAATTCGATCCGAGATGGGGGATAGATTTTTTAAAAATTCATTGAAAATTTAATTAAAAACTAGCACTGATACTAAACCATTCTAACCCACACCGGTGCATCTGTAGATATTTACATACCGGTGCGATAAAATAATAAGCACCGAAATCATAATTGACTAACCGGTGCTAAAGAAAGCAACATCGGTTGCATTATACTGGCTGATTCTGGAATATCATAGGCACAGTATGAGATTCAATACCAGTGCTGAACATTTTGAGCACTGGGATAAATGTTAACATATCGGTGCATTATTTCTAGCACCAGATGACTACACCATGCATCGGTATAATTTATAGCGTACATGTACGAGAATTAGTGCTCCGGTGGTCAAGTAACACACTCATGTATTAATTACCGGTCCTTAAAATGTAGAGCACCGGTATCATTTTCCAGTGATCGAACTACGTTCTAACATCGGGTCACTTAGGCACCAGTATTCCAAGAGATTGAAATATTGGTGCCCTTTCGGTAAATTACCGGTGCCTGTGACCTTATTCTGGAGTAGTGTGATGTTTAATTCTTACTGAAATTCAGTCTTCAGTTAATGAATTTTGAAGTTTTATTTTGAGATTGAGAGTGGATATGTTTTACTCTCTTTGGTTGAGGTACAACATTTTACTTTTCTATATGAAAACATTTGACTTTGTTGAAAACATTAATAAATAAAAACTATTTGCATCATTTTACGCGAAGTTTGCACGTAAAATTTTCTTTAAAATCATACTTGCATGTGAATCATAACTAGAAGCTAGTGATTAGTTAGAAATGGGAATGAGTTTCATATTATGCAATAAACAATCATGTTAAAAATTTAGAAACGCGAATGAGTTTTTGGACATGCACAATGTGCGGACACCAGAAAATGATCGCACGTTCTCTTACGATGAATCGATGCTCTTGATTTTAAGAGCATAAGCCATTAAGACTTGATTATCGGACCTTGTTCTTGATTTTTCTTTCACTATATATACTTATGAACTAACAATACTAATTCATGATTAACATGTGTATCAAGAAAAGGCCAAGAAGGATAAATCAATAGTATATCATTTTGAGAAGGCACAATAATACGAAACATCTACCTCTTCATCCACATCGCTGATACTATGAAACAGGCGCAATACTACGCGTTGATGCCACCTCACATGGAGGTAGGAAACCGATGAGGAGCTGAGTCTGGACCGAGCGGTGCCTCGTGTGGCGCATTTCCATTCTGGTGCCTCGTGTTTTACCGAGCTGATTCTGAAATTTACAAGCAACCTTGAGGTTCTGGTTAGGAAACTGTATGTTAAGTGTTAGTGAAGCAGCAGTGCTGTGATTGATGATGAACTTATTATTAACAAGCAAGAGTTTCAACTTGCACTTTTTTTAATCTTAAAAATGAGAGTTTGTATGGATACAAATTCTTTTTGATGTGCTACATGCATGCAAAATATTTTCAAAACAAAAATAAAAAAACACACAACGGGCAATGTGCGTGCATGTGTGATACGAAGAAAGAAAACTGTGGTAATTTTTTCTATTAATGGTTAGACCAATTTCGAACTAAACCGTAGAGAAACAAATTGGTTCATTGATCTCATCATCTTGTTCAGCTTTTGCAATTTCCCTTAGGACAAATAATGAACGAATTATTTTTGTAGGTTTTCTTGTTTAACTAACCCAATTTCAAATTTAAATCGATGTAGCAATGTAGGTAAAAGTGCTAACAAAATTTCATTTTCAATAATAAAGTACAAAAAACCTAATCATAGATCGTAACTGCAAATTTTCTTGTACAATAAATTGAACACACAAGAGAATTGCAGGAAGGAATTCATTTATTCTCCGAAGCAAACAAAAGGCTTTTACAGCCAAAATACAAAACAACTTGAGAGCAAAAGAAACGGGAATAAACAACAAACTCAAAACAAATCTTATCTTCCCAGAAATATAGTATTTCTGGTACTGAGACTTATTCAAGAGCTGACCAAATCAAAACACAAACAAACCTCATCTGATACTATCAATAATCCCTCCCTTAAGCTAATGCATACGCATTTAGCTTATCTGAGTAGCTTTAACCATTCCAAGCATGCGACGAAACTTCTCGAACTATTCAAGCATCAATGGTTTTGTCATCAAGTCTGCAACTTGATTCTCAGAACTACAAAAACTCAACTCCACAACTCCATCATTCACCAAGTCTCTAAGGAAGTGAAACCTTACATCAACGTGTTTACTCTTCCCATGAAAAACATGATTTTTTGAAAGATGAATGCTGGAGCTATTGTTACAATAAATCACAGTACCTCCAATCTCTTCAGCTCCAAGCTCCAACAAAATGCGTCTAAGACAAATGCATTGACAAGCACAAAAAGCTGCTACAATGTATTTAGTTTCAGTGGTGGATAGAGTAACCACCGGATGATTTTTTTGAAGACCACGAAACAACTCCAGATCCCAACATAAACACAAAACCAGAAGTGCTTTTTCGATCAAGCTATGTTCAGCATAGCTACTGTCAGTATAAACCGTAAGACCTCTATAACCATATCCCTTCTTGTAGAACACACCAAATTCAGTTGTTCCCTTCAAGTACCTTAATATTCTTTTTGCTGCACACCAATGAGACAACTTTGGATTTGCCACAAACCTGCTGATCAGACTTACTGCATACATCAAATCTGGCCGGGTAATAGTTAAGTACATAAGACTTCCAACTACTTGCTTGAACATTGTAGCATCAACTACATGACCAGCCTCATCTTTCGTAAGTTTCATTCCTGGAACAATAGGATTCTTCACTGAATTGTTGTTCTCCATTCCAAACCTTACTACAACTTCTCGAGCATATCGCCTTTGACCAATGAATATTCCGGCTGAATTTTGTACGACCTCCACCGCAAGAAAATACTTCATCATTCCCAAATCAGACATCTCAAATTCAGACATCATCGAACTCTTAAACTCATCACACATGCTCTTACTATAGAGACTAACAATTAACATGTTACCTCCCTTTGATTTGATGAAGAATGTGGGCTCGCTGGAACTCTTTTCGAAGCCTTCACGCCCGAAGTAAGCCTCAATCTTGCTATACCATGCTCGAGGGGTCTGTTTAAGACCATGTAATGCCTTTTTCAGTCTGTAAACTTTGTCTTCCTCTCCCGCCTTAACAAATCCCTCTGGTTGATGAAAAAATACCATCTCTTTAAGTTCTCCATGAAGAAGGGCACTCTCCACATCAAGTTGAAATACTTCCCAGCTAGATTGAGCTGCCAAAGCAAGTATTACTCGCATAGTATCAAGTCATGCTACTTGTGCAAACACTTCTATATAATCTACTCCACATTTCTATGCATATCCTTTCTCCACCAACCGCGCCTTCAATCTCTCCACTTCTCTCATGGACATCAATTCAAACTCCCTTCTCAGTGCTTGAAGTTGGGCCCTCTTCACCTTTGTGAACCCATAATATTTCTGTCGCATCGAATCCCAGATCGCCTTCGACGTCCCATTATCGAGAATTTTCTCCAAAATTTCTCTATCAATGGCCTAGAACAAAAAATTCTTCACCTTCAAGTGCTGAAGTTTAGCCTCTTCCACATTCTCCCGTTGTGCCTCACTTGCCACAGTAGACCCACTAGCTGGTGTCAGAATCCCTCTCTCCACCAGGTTCCACGGATCCTGCTCCTCAAGAAGTTCTCCATCGTCATCGTCATCGATCAAAAATCATAATGGCCATCAAATCTTGAAATGTACGGCTGCACAAACTTGTTAGAAGTAGACATTCTGATGATCCTGAGTTCCCTCACAACACTTGTGTTTGCCTTTCACACTCTCAAGCTCTGATACCAATTGAAAAATTGAACACACAACAGAATTGCAGGAAGGAATTCATTTATTCTCTGAAGTAAACAAAAGACTTTTACAGCAAAAATACAAAACAACTTGAGATCAAAAGAAACGGGAATAAACAACAAAATCAAAACAAATCTTATCTTCCTAGAATTATCGGATTTCTGGTACTGAGACTAATTCAATTGCTGACCAAATCAAACACAAACAAACCTCATCTGATACTATCAATAATCATATCATTGAACTATGTGTACCATTTTACACAAAGATAGCACGTAAAAGTTTATAAACACAAAATTTTAAACCTAAATTTATTAATTTCTTAAATTTCAATGCAACGATAATTGGTTCCTCACCATCATCTGTCCCAAGTATGAATGGTGTTTTCACCTTAGACACCTTGACCGTTGAATAAAATACACCCATTATATGGAAAATCGAGTGATTTCCAGGTACTTTAATCCTTTCCATTATTCTTAATTTATCTCATCAAATTAAATGGTGTTCCTAATATTTCAGTTTATTATATATGCAGGCTTGCTTTTAAATATGAGTGGGAGAAGAGAAAGACATAACCATCGCCTGATTGTCACTTCGGTTGTCAGCCCTCCTGACTCATCGATGCTATCATTCTCACCGACTATAGCACTGTGCTTTTCTGCACTGCTGATTCAGACCATCCAGTGGCCACTCTGACGCATCCTGCTCCGCCCATTTTGCTATCGACCAGCTCACCTGGTTTTCCAACCAACCCACCCAGTTCGCCGGCCACCTCGCTGGCTCGTTCACCGGATACTTCGTCGGCCGAAACTGCTTCTCCGGTCTCTCCACCTCGACTTCGCACTCATTGGATGACTACTCGATCGGAAACTGGGGATATTTAGCGCATAGATTATTCTGATATCGTTGCTCACAGTCTTACTGCAGCCTTACTTGCTCAGTATGAGCCCACAAATTATTGCACTGCTCTTCAGGCTCCATCTTAGGTTTTTTCTATGGATGATGAGATGACAGTTCTTCATGGACAGCACACCTGGGATTTGGTGCCACGCCCATCAGAAGTCAACATTGTTGGCTCCAAATGGGTTTATCGACTGAAGTATCATCCAGATGGAACAACTGAGCATCACAAGGCTAGGCTTGTTGTGAAAGGTTTTTCGCAGAATCTGGGATTTGACTTTGATCACACTTTCAGTCCTGTGGTTAAAGCCTCCACGGTTTGCACTGTTCTGGCTATTGCTACGATGTACTCCTGGCCTGTTCATCAGTTGGATGTCATGAACGCCTTCCTCAACGGCGTCCTCGATACTCTAGTCTATATGGCGCAGCCCCTTGGTTACAATGACCCTCTTCATCCGGATTACGTTTGTTGCTTGTGTAAGGCCATTTATGGTTTATAGCAAGCTCTGCGGGCCTACTTTCAGTGATTCAGCAACTAATTGATTCAACTCGAGTTTCTATGCAGTTCAGCTGACACATCTCTTTTTATTCTATCTCGGGGCTTGTCGTTACTGTACTTGCTAGTTTATGTCAATGACACAATTCTTACAGCTAACGACTCGACTCTTCTTCGAAAATTCATTGATAGGACTCATCGGGAGTTCGCCATCAAGGATTTGGGCACTCTTCACTACTTTCATGGTTTGGAAGTTACACCCACTTCATTGGGCTTACTTCTCAGCCAAGCAAAGTATGCCAGGGATATTCTCATTTGTGCCGGGATATCTGATGTTGCCCTAGTATCTACTCCTTTTGTACCAGGTTAGTAGCTCCACAACTCCACCAGTCATCCATTTTGGAATCCGACTCTTTACCGCTCTTTTGTTAGGGCTCTTCAGTGACTTGGCCTTTACGGTCAACACAGTCAGTCAGTATCTTCAGGACCCTTGTGCCAATCATTTTTCTACGGTCACTCAGATTCTTCGATACGTTCAGGATCCTCGTGACAATCATTTTGCTGCGGTTACTCATATTCTTTGATACGTTTGAGGTATTCCACATTTTGGACTTGATTTTCGGTCTGCTAGTTCTCCTGGGGTGCTGGGTTATTATGATGCTGATTGGGCTCACTATCTTGAGAGCCGCCAATCTACAGATGCTTATGCAATATTTATTGGTGGAAACCTTGTTAATTTTTGGATCACTCAGAGCTCCAGTTATTGGACTACAGAGCATCCTGCAAGCTAGCTATGAGTGTAAATCCAGTCTTGAAATCTCAGTACAGTTTGTGTAATATTCATTGTAGAAGTACAATTACGCCTAACAATATTATTACTATTATTATCTTGTTAGTTTCTATAGTTTTATTAATTTGTAACAAATAGTGCACGAATTTTATAGGATATTTATTAATAAAAATGTCATTGTTCACTTGAAATATGTAAAATTGAAGATTCAATTTAACCAATTCGATCATGCATAAATTACAAAAACAAAATCATTATTCATAAACTGCAAAAAAATTGCACAAATTATTTCATTTGAACTATTTATACCATTTTACATAAAGTTTGCACATAATGTGCTTTTTTATATCATAAATTTTAATTAAAATAATTTACTTTTTCAAAATAGGGGAACAAATAAATGCATAAGTACACAAAGTAATTTCAAAATCACTAGTATTTAACTCGACAAATTGGCAAGAAGTTATGTACAAAATAATGAGAATAATTGTGTCTTTGTATGCTAGATGGTCACACGAGTGGCAAAGATGGGCCAAATGCAGGCTATAAGTACAAGGGCTGTGATTTAGGAACCAAAATGCAGGCAAACAGTGGCTGTGATACTATAATTAAGGATTCGTATTAAGAAAACTCAAATTCTTAACTGAATCAAAATCTTCGTATTGCTGCGATGATTCATTTTGATTATTCAGTTATGAATTTTGAAGTTTTATTATGAGATTGAGAGTAAACATATTATACTCTCTTTGGACGAGATACAACATTATACTTTTCTGTTTGAAAAAATATGACTGTGTTGAAAACTTTTTTTTAGACACTATTTCCATCCTTTTGCACGAATGTTGCACATATTTTTTTTTAAAAAAATCATGCTTGTGAACCATAATTAGAAGCTAGTAATTAGTTATAAGAAACGAGAATGAGTTTCATATTTTGCAACACTGATTGATGATGAAGAGGTGTTTGAACAAGAGGCCAAGAATGATAAAGCAAGATACGATTTGGAGAAGGCATAATACTATGAAAGGCTGCAGACACAGCCACTTCTCCAGCTACCCCTTCATCCACACTCCAGTCCCGACATATCGGGAAAGATGGATTCATAATCCCTTCACGGTAACAAAACACACACACTCAGGACCTGACTTCATTTTTGCATAATTTCATTTCGAAGAAATTCGTAATGATTATATGTACCAGATATTGCTAATCCTTCAAATTGAAAATCCCCAGAAAACACGTAAGATTAAAAGCATTCAAAGATCAAAAACATAGTCGAGCACAGAAATCGAACAGCTTCCTGGAGTAAAACATTTTGATCCCACAGTGATTTTTCCGTTGCCAAAAATGATGGTTATACATAACTTCAAGTAGTTTATGAGTGAGTGTTTTGGAAAAACCCTTTTTAGTAGTAGCAGTGATTGATGATGGACTTATTATTAACATGGAATAGTTTCAACATGCACTTTTTTTTTTGAAAGACAACTAGAACTTTTTCTAGTCTAAAAAAAGAGAGTTTCTAAGGGTACAAATTCATTTTTGTATGCTTTATGCATGCAAACCCTTTTTAAAAAATTAAAACAAAAAACACAGTGGGCAATGTGCGTGCATGTGTGTTATAAAGAAAACTGTGGCAATTTAAAAAATGGTTAGAACAATTTTGAAATGAACCGTAGAGAAAGGATCGGGAAAAAATTGGCTCATATTGATATGATCTTATGAACTTGTTCAGTTTTTGCAATTTCACTTAGAATAAATCGTTCACAAATTTTGTAGGTTTTCTTGTCCAACTGACCAAATTTCAATTTTAAATTGATGTAGCCATGTAGATGTAGGTGAACTTAGTGCAAACAAAATTTTATCTTAAATAATAAAGTACAAAAAAACAATTCACCGACTACAAAATTTCTTGT
>JAULKL010178939.1:0-12329 GCA_032355745.1 Rubia rechingeri
TAAATAATTCATTTTTTAAAACAGTTTAACCAAGAAAGCCGTCAGCTAGTATTGTTTGTCAATATTATGAACAATCAATTTTAATACCTGCAATTTTTTTATTTATCTGAAAAAAATTCTTCTTTCATTTTATTTCAAGATAATTATTGGATTACATCTAGTATAAAATTTATAAATTAGTTAATATTTTTTAGAATATTTTTAAATTATCTTTTTAAAAATGATGAAAGCCAAAACAAAATTCCTAAATCGATTAATAAATGTTCTAAATATATGAACTAAATTTCACAATTTATAGCTATAATCTCTATAATAATTTTCTTATGGAAAATGTAAATCTAAATAAAATTATTAAAATAGTTAACAAACACTATGAACACATAAACTAATTATATATATTTTATTTGTAAATTATATTATTATCTTTTTGAAAAATGAGAGTTTAGACTAAGTTCATAAAATGATTAAAAAAACATTCTTAATATATGAATTAATTAATATATTTGATATTTGAAAATTGTATTATTATCTTTTTGAAAATGAAAGTCTAAAATTTGAAATATATAAACTTATCAATATATTTGTTAGGTATAAATTCTATTATCATCTTTAAAAAAATGAAAGTGTAAATTAATTCATTAAAATGATTAGCAAACATTTGAACTATATGAACAATTTATAATTACAAGTTCTAATTATTATCTTATAGAAAAGGGAGTCTAAACAAAATTATTTATTAAACGTCTAATATGATTACATAACACATAAACGTCTAATATGATTCCATAACTGCAAGTTTATTATTAACTTGTAGAAATAAAAGTCCAAACCGTGTCATTAAAATAAAAGTAGAATCTAAATCATTAAAGTGATTTAAAAACATTTTAAATACGTGAACTAATATGTGTTCACTAAATGTAAGTTTATTATTATTTTGTAGATAATAAAAGTCTAAACTAAGTCATTAAAATTATAAAAATATTCTAAACACATGAAGTAATATTTGTTCGTTAAGTTTTATCATTATCCAACTAGATATGGATCTGAACAAAGACTTTAAAATTATTAGCAAACATTATAAACATATGAATTAAGTTATGAATTTTCTAAAAAAAAATTATCATTCTCTTAAAAAAATGAAAGTTGAAGCAAAGTTATTGATATAAAAAACAAACGTACTAAAGATATGAGAAATTTACTCCCTCCCTCCCATAAATATTGACCTCAATTTAAAGTTTTACTAATATATTGAAAATACAATATATTGGCTTAAACATATGAATTAAAATTTAACATTATGATATTTTAACTAAAAGTATCATACTCAAAATTTTATTTAATTCTAAATATAACTATAATAATCTCGCAAAAATTAATAATTTAAAACAATTAACAATCATTCTAAACACATAAAATAGCTCGTGATTTATATGAGAAGGCATTGGTGAAGGGTGCTCCGTTGCCAATTCCGGACGGTGAATATAAAAATTTGTCCCGCACGTGGAATGTTTCTTTTGTGGCCATGTCGACTAATTTATGTTGATCCTATAAAGAATTGGCATTTGAAAGTCACACGACCAACAACACCTAAGACGGTCCAAACTACACCAAAATCGATCAACAAAACACCCAAACCGGTCCAAACAACACCAGACAAGATTTGACAACCAATTCCAAGAGCACAAGTCCCGAAAGACTCACCTCACTTCCTACGAGTACTATACAATTGGCTTCAATCACATGAATTGAACTCAACTTACTCATTTGTGGGAAACGATTGTGTATTTGGTGGGAAACGAGATATCATCATGCATTGGAGTGATTTCGAGGACTTATAGAAATGTGAGCAAGTTAATCAGACGCTAATGTCCATATACAACTTGTAAGTCAAATATATACACACACACACATTCAGTTCATGTTTACTATTTTATTACTTTCAAATTGTTTAAAACTAATGTGAAAAAATTTCTTAATTTCAAGGTACATGTATTTTATGTATAATCAAAAGAAGGGATGGGTCGGATACATGTTCCCGGTGATGACTCAAGAAATTGGTTGTACAAAACAAGAGAGAATCGACTACTTTCGTACAAACCTTGGGGGGAAGGATAAGTAATTATTCATTGCGCCCTACATTGAAAGGTTATAGTTACAATTCTAATTACGTTTACAAACATTTATGCTACGTTATGAACTTTAATTTCATTTTTTTGTTCAGCGACCATTGGCAATTGATCATGATTGTTCCGGAAAAAAATGGATGTATTGGATGGATCCCTTGCACTTCCAACCATCAGAAGCATTTGTCAAGATTTTGGAGTGTGCTATGAAGGACACTAGCGAGGGTGATGGAATCAAATTTAAAGTGGTCGAAATCAAGGTATAAATTGGTACAATTGCTTCTTTTTTCCCCAAATGGATTTATTTATGTGTTTCTATACGTTACAAATTTTATATATGTTGGTTTAAATTGGTACAAGAAACAAGCGCAAACATGGGAGTGTGGTCATTACGTAATGTTGTACGCAATAGAGTTCAAAGAAGGCATAAAGTTGGATTTACTTGAAATTGACAAGGTAATTATACATTAGCTACTAGTAAACATTAATAGTGTCACAATGTCAACATAACATTTGCAAGTATTTTCAAGCTGGCGGGTTCTTCCGAAGGCAAAGAGGCCTTATTCAAAAGTAGACATCAACAACGCAAGGAATTGTTTGGCTAAACATCTCATCTCAACCGCTCTACAACTCTTGGGAACCCTAACTTGGTATAGTAACACAATTTCGATATATTAGTGTGATGTGATAGTTCAGAATAGAATTGTATTCATTTCTATTCCTATCTATGGAATATTGCTTAGTAAGCATTTTCTATAGATTTTTGTTAGCTTGTAGAATATTTCTATGCATTGTGTTACATTTGTGGTTGTGCAATGATGCCTCTTTTGAGTTGGGAATATGAATGAAAATAGTATTTTTACCATTGGAGTTGTATGGGGTTCTGAACTCGTAAGTCAATTCTGCTCTTCAATGTTTTCTGAGCCGATTTTCGTTCCGAGCTCGGAAGGGATATTCACAAAAAAATAGAGCAAAAAAATTATAGCGGAGGACCAGACTGGGGGGACGACGGGGGAAGTCCCCACCTCATAGGGCTGAATTCCTAGTCTGATTTGGATTCCAATACTGTAATCCCAAACGTTTCCAAGTTTGGAACGTTACACCAGGGCTGATGGAGTTGCCTATTCGACAAGTTCGAAAACTATATAAGGTCGTTCCTCCTGCATTTCAAAGGGGGTTATGAACCGCCTTTAATGGACATTTTTAAGGCGGTTATCGAAAGCGCCTTTAATTGGCAACGATCAAAGGCGCGACCAGAGAATGCACTTTGATCGTCTAGGCTGATTCTTTTTTTCTAAAATAAAAAATAAAATTTCTTTTCCTATTTTTCACTTACTTACACCATGTATTCATTATATTTGTATTTGTACATACACATATTATATGTGAGCATATTCAATAAATATTTCGGGTGATATTTTGTGAATGTAATAAAAATTCCCCTACGTATCCTTAAAAAAAACTTTCTCCATTCCTATGTATTTGACATAATAGGTTTAGATATTTGGATTTAGATGAATAAAATGAGTGAGTGAAATTAAAATTAGAAAGTCAACAGTAGAATAAGTGGATGTAATTGAAGAAACCTTACAAAAAATAGAAAGTATGTTAATATAAAAGAAAAACCCAAAAAGAAAAGAGTGACATATATATAGGAATGAAGAAAGTATTTAATTTTATTTTTTTAAGTTGGATAATACATAATCTTTGATCAGTGTCCCTATTTATTTTTTAATTTGGAACCCATTTTATTTCCTTGAATTCCAAAAAAAATCAAAATTTCAACACTATCTCCTGAGGCAGAGGTACCAGATTAAATTGTGACCCACCAAACTTAAAATTCTAGGTCCGCCTCTGTTTTTATGTGTCTGGAATGAAGGGAATACTATATCTCGGGAACAACTTCCGCATTATATTTCCAAATATTCTATTAAAATATAGATAATTTCTAAAATCATGGACGATACATTGTATATATTTTCAAATACATACACTATTGTGAATATCGGGAATATTGTTTTATTGTATCCTGCCATATACCGTTTGATTTTAGTTAGTTTCTTCGACTTTGGAACCTAGGAATTATACTTTTTTTAACTGGTACTTGTATCTTCTGAAAAATTTGAAGGATTTAAATAATGGCAAAACGACATGAAAAATATGTATTTTTAATTAATAGAATAATGTTACAGACACATTTTATTTTACTCTAAAAATAATCTTTCCTACTACGAAAAGAAATTTTGGTCTCAGGTTGATCTATACATAAATACAGGGAAAACTTGTGGATGAAACACTTTTAAGGGATTGCCATGGAAATAGCTGGCAATTGAAGTTGGAATTTGTTGATAGAATGGCGCATTTACCCTTTTGGTTTCACAAAGGAAAAGGTTATGACACTCTAGAACTTGAAAGAGAGGGACTATTGGACTAGGCAATCAGTATAGAGATACAGTAAGAAAGAGAAAATTGACTCAGTGATTTTTTCGAAAGGAAAAAATATGAAGAAAACAGGAGATAGTAATTTTAACCAGAAGAAAAAATCATGGAGTAATTTTTCATTTCAATGATAAGTAAATTTTGTGGAATATGGAAATTTTGTCAGATTGTAAAATTGTTTAGTAGTATCTAGATTTTACATTGTTTGCACATATTTACACATATCATATGTGATTCACCTGGGTGATATTTTGTGAAGTTTTTTTACGATAGTTAGTAAAAATGAACGAAAATATAAGAGAATTTCATATACTCAAAACAGAAAATTACAAATCAGAGTACTGTGAATTTGAGAGACTCAAAACAGAAATTACAAGACTACAAGTTCAACCCATCCATCAAGCCTTCATCTCCTTCTTGTTCTTCTTCTTTTCATCCATCACCAGCTTCGTTGCCATGTCAAACACAATGAAGGCCTCCAACGTCCCCCCCACGATTTTCTCGATGGAAAGATCGACGCCTCTTGCCCATCTGTCTGTCCAAAACCGCATCCTCTCCATCCCTGATTTGGTCAGAATCTCCCACAGGGCATAGTAGTTGAACTTCTCGTCCGCTTCTTTCCAGAACACCTCCCGAGAGAGTTTCATAGCAGAAAATCCGTCAAACGCATCCTCTCCGGAGACAAACATACCATTGTTGCGGGCCGCCATCCGGCTCAGATCCGCCGCCGACGGAGCGACGGTGAACCCGAATTATCGCTCCAGGCGGATCTGCAAGTCTTTTAGGCCCACAGCTGCAAGTACAGTCTTGGAGTCGAGGAGCAGGTTACGCAAGCTTTTTGGAAGCGTAGCGTCTCTCTCGGTCCCATAGATGAGAACCTGTTCGCCGTTAATGCAGAGCTGCAGTAGACGAATGGGTGGGCCATCCATCTTGTCCTGACGCGTGGCCGGATATCCATTTACGTAATGGATGCCGGAGTCGGCGACGAGGCCGATGACGACCTTCGTCGCCGTCGTAGTACATGGCGCGGACTTGAGTGACCCAGTGATCAACTATTGCTTCTTCATCTTTTTTTGCGGTGAAATGGCCAACCGCCAGGGTGATGTTCACCGGAGCAAGCGCAGGGTCGAACTGGATGCACCGCTCCGGGAAACGGCGGTTCTCCGATGACGTCATGAGAGAGAGGACGAGAAAGTATAAAGTAGATGGTGAATCTTTGATTTTCGTGATCGGGGGTTTATATACGCGCTCGTCTGTGGGCCCTCGGAGTCCGATACGGTTATGTGTGGTGGGGCCCTGGTGACGTATTGTGCTTGCGGAGCACGAAGGCTCTTTTCTATTTTCTTTTACTGTAAACATACTAGAAAAATGGCCTTCCGTGTTTCACATTTTCAAAACTTTTCCCAACTCAATTCAACAAAAATTAATCTAATTCTCACCCAATTACTTTTAATTCAATTTACAATTAATGTTACTTCCATTAAAATCTCTGTTTTACCATTATCATCATAACTTCTCACTGCATAGTTAAAATCTCATTTCCGTAGTTTCTAAATTGCTTCAAAATTGATATAGGAATCAATAGTAAATAACGAACACAAATTTATCGGCAATCAAGTTCGGTTCTTGTGAGACCGTCTCAGATATAATAATACCAAAGACTAATATATAATGTAGAATCACAAAACAAGAGCTAGTCAAATCTTGGGGTTGAACTGTAATCAACATTTTCACTGGGTAAATTTTCAAAGGCGCTCTAAATTTCAGGGTTGGATTGCAAAAACTTAAAGAAAAAACAAACCCCTCTCCTAGTTTCCTCCCCTCTCGCCAGAGCTGCCATCGGCATTCTTCACCCCCTGCTCTCTACGCCCTCGCCTCCACCTCCACCTCCGTCTCCGCCTCCATTTGATTGCGACTCGAAATGATCAGGAATGAATTGTGGCTGCCGCTCGAGATGGTGGAAATGGCAATTCGACTCAAGGTCAAGTTCATATAGTTTTGTAGTTTAACTAACAGGACCGCCGGAGTTGAGTCCGGGTTCAACATCACCGTTGCCATCGGGTATTGAAATACGGAGTCGTGTTACAGATCCAATAAATCACGTCAATCAAATAGTAAGGTGTGACCATTTTTACAACTTTCCAGTTCCATCAATGAAGTCTCATGCAACTTTGCTTTTGATGTCTTGCAACTTTGCTTGTATTTGGGCTTCAGAAAATTAATATGACCTGATTAATTGGGCTTATGTTCACCTTATTTAGATTATATCTGGGGTAATCCTCTAATGTAAATCTTACACATCAATTTTATATTATAAAATTTAAATAAAACTACTCCTTCCATCCCAACTTTATTTGCACAGCAATCATTATCATGTTGTTCAAGAAAAATGTTTAACCGTTAACATAGTTTCCTACGTATAATAACGGAAAATAAAATGTTGATATTAAAAAGCTACTTGTTACGACTAGTTCAACAATATCATATACGATAATATTATTGTTCATATATCTGTTCAAATATTCGGTCAGACATTGATAGAGAATAGTATAAAAAAAGCAAGAGTGCAAATAGAACTGTGACGGAGGAAGTAATTAAATCATAAAATTAAAATAATAAAACATACATCAAATTAAAATAGAAATAAAAGATCAAATAAAAATATGTAAAATACACATTAAATAAAAATAATTAAATGTCTAATAAAACACTAAATATGAATGGTAAAACATCAAATAAAAACTATACTTATACAATAAAAGATTAAGTTAAAACAACAAAATTGGAATGGAAATGCGATTTGACAGTACAGTGCCATCGGTGGTGAGCAGAGAAAATGGCACGGGGTTTCATCACGCGCTCGTCTGTGGGGCCCCCATATTCTCAGACGGTTATTGTGTGGCCATGTGCTCGTTCTTGTAGAGCAAGAATGCTCTTTTTTCTTTTTGAAAAAAAACTGCAATCGCAGTAAAAATACCAGAAAAATGGCCTTCCGTATTTTCACCTAAATCTATTTTCTTTGTGCGTTAAATTTGTGTGTGCTTGGAGAGATCTGTAACAGCAAATTACTTGGTTCACATGTCAATATAACCAAATAGTCTTTCTAATTGTCTAGGCACCTTTGCTATTGACACTAATCAATGGCAAGTTAAATTAGTGGAAGAAACCAAATTTAAAGTATGAAAAGTAAATTAAATCATTTAAAATGGTTCATTCTTATTAAAATGAGAAACATGTCTCTTAAATAAATACTTTAGATAAAGACGAGAGTCACTCGCTCTTAAACAAATACTCCATCTGTCCTACTTTAACCTGCATATTTACTATTTGACAAGTCAATACTATCAAATTTTGACCACTTATTTGAATAAATACATAAACAATAATATTATCACATGTGATATTGATGTATTCGTCGTAACAAGTAGTTTCCAAATATTAACCTTTTATTTGTTGTTATTATACGAAGTTAAACATGTTAACGGTCAAACATGTTTCTTGAAAATTGTGAAAAAAGATTCAATGCATCTTAAACTGGGATGGACGGAGCATAAGAGCTTAGTTCTTTCAAAAACCAAATTAAGCTTGTTTATCCAAGGCAAGTTTTCTGAAGTCAAAAATCAATTTCGATTTATCTCTGTAATGGATTCTGGCCTTCGATTTATCTCGATGTAAGATTTCGGGGAATGTAAGTCACTTTTTGGCACATATGATCTTAATGAAAGGAAAGAACACCTTCCAAACCCCGTCTATGACGGTTTGATTTTTTTAAAAAAAAGATTCTGGCACTCAATTGCACCTGCGTGGAATGAGAATAAAGATGATCTTTTCTTTTCTGCCTGAAGGAATGATGTGATCTTTGCTTTGGCCATTAAACTCGCCACACTGTCGATGGTGTTGATTTACTTACATGTATGTGCATGTTTAGCTACTCTTTTTTTCTGTTCGTTTTCTTTTTTTCTAAAATTTCTTTTTCTTATTTTATTATTTATAAATGAATTTGAAACGTGGACTTATATATATAAACCTTTAGTATAATGAAAATAATTTAACATAAATATATGACTCTTCATATGGGTGTGAGGAAGTATATGTTATTACTTTGATTTTACTTTTGATATTTATAGAGAAGTCGACGAGGATAGATAATGCAAATTCTCTATAATGTCTACCATATTTTATTAAGTGATATCGAAATTATATATAGGCTTACTTTCAAAACACGACGATCAAGAATCAATTATCCAATGGTCGTTTGTTGGTGCTCACTAAAATTCTTTCTACTATTAAATCTTTTATATTGCAAATGGCAAAATCTGAACTCATTACCCTTATACCTGTAAACAACGGATATGAGAATTAAAAAGAAAATGAATGAGTGAAAAAATACATTAAAGAGAAGAAATAAAGTTATCAAAATGGGTGATTTAAAATGAATATTTAAAAATAATAATAAATAAAGTAAGAATAAAATAGTACTGGGAAAAGGAGAAACAAAAGAAAAAGATTGGAGATGATTAATGACAAGGAGTCGATTGTATTGTATTCTTGTATTGTACCCTTGTCTTCCATGATGTATTGTATATATGTAGATAGTGTATTTTAATACAATTATTTATGTATACAATATTTACGTAGTAATCACAATCAGATTATAATAATGTATAATTTTACATAACATAATATATCCCCTACAATATTAAATGCACAAAATATCTCTAAGGATATAATACTTATAGTTCCAAAAATACCATATAATTTGACTACCATTCTCTCTCTGCAAACGCAGTGACTATTGCATTTGAGGCCATGGATCCTATCAGAATTGTAATTAAGAACGTCGTCGTCTTCAAAGTAACATTGCAACTGCATGCATGAACATGGCGGATTCAATGAGCCATTAGATATTCTTGTGCAAAGAAATACTCCAATATCTGTCCATGAGTTTTGACATACTACCTCCGTCTCACACTAAATTTCACAGAATCTTTTTCATGATTTTCAACAAACACGTGTGACCGTTAATATGTTTAACTACGTATAATAATAGCAAATAAAAAATTGATATTTAGAAACTACTTAGTACGACAAATTCAACAATATCACATACGATAATATTATTATTTATATATTCAAATATATGATCAAAGTTTGACCGTATTAACTGCCAAATAGTAAGTGTGCAGTTTATTTGGGACAAAGGGAGTATTTATTTTCTTCAAATTAAATTTAGTAACTTTGGATTCTAAATATAAATTAATATATTTATAATAAAGATAAAATCTCAAACCGTCTCACGTGAGGGATGGTGAGACCAAGGTATTATGTGCAAATTTTAAGATATTCATATAGTTTAACGGGGGCTTATGTGTAAATTTTAGAAATATTAACAAAATTTGCGGATCAAAATTCGGGTTATAAGAGTTAAATTCGGGTCGAATTTAAAACCATTAAAGGCTGGCGCGGGCAAAAAATGCTGGTACGGAGAGTAGAACACGTGACCTTCAGCGTTAAAAATAAACAGTTTAACCAAGAAAGCCGTCAGCTGGTAACTGTTCGTCAATATTATGAACAATCAATATCTATACCTGTAAATGTTTTATTTATCTAACAAAAAATTTCTTCTTTCATTTTCTCTCAAAATAATTATTGGATTACATCTAGTATAAAATTTATAAATTTGTTAATATTTTTTAGAATATTTTTATATTATATTTTTAAAAATGATGAAAGCCAAAACAAAATTCTTAAATCGATTAATAAATGTTCTAAATATATGAACTAAAATTTACAATTTATAGCTATAAGCTCTATCATAATTGTCTTATGGAAAATGTAAATCTAAACAAAATTATTAAAATAGTTAACAAACACTTTGAACACATAAACTAATTATATACATTTTATTTGTAAATTCTATTATTATATTTTTAAAAATGAGAGTTTAGACTAAGTCCATAAAATGATTTAAAAATTCTAAATATATGAATTAATTAATATATTTGATATTTGTAAATTGTATTATTATCTTTTTGAAAATGAAAGTCTAAAATTTGAAACATATAAACTAATCAATATATTTTTAGGTATAAATTCTATTATTATATTTTTTTTAAAAATGAAAGTCTAAACTAAGTCATTAAAATAATTAACAAACATTTGAAATATATATACAATTTATTGCTACAAGTTCTTATTAGTATCTTATAGAAAAAGGAGTCTAAACAAAATCATTAAAATAGTTCACAAATACTCTAAAAACATAAAAGTCTAATATGATTCCATAACTGCAAGTTTATTATTAACTTGTAGAAATAAAAGTCCAAACAATATCATTAAAATAAAAGTATAAACTAAATCGGCACTACAAAAAAGAATCCAGTAGTGACGCATATTTTGTTACAAGTAAGGAAATGTCACAATATTTGCTCCATTTTCAGGTGTCACTAAAATATTTGTTATACATGCACATGTCTCTAAACTGAATTACTACGTCAATTCATGTCACAAATTTAGTTACTCTTCTAAATTGAACTGCATCTTAAAGCGTCACAAAAAAATATAACGATATTTCAACGTGTCACAACGTTTTAGTGACACGTTGAATAGAGTCACTTCATATTGCGTCACTAATAATTTTATCGACGCTTTTATGTGTAACGGAGCTCCAAAACTGGATTTTTGTTGTTGTGATAAATACACAAAAACATTGCTATAGTGCTCGATTATTTTTGCATTGGTAAAAGTATTGAAGAAATTCACAGTCTTAATGCTTTTCTTAATGATAAAAATCTGATATTTACAATATGCTGAGATTTCTTTTAGTAATATTGATATAATATAACGAGATTTCTTTAACATATGTTTGACCGCTTCTATTAAAAATTATGTAAAAGTCACACCTCTTCATTAATTGAATAATTTACATCCTTAAACAAAATCTTTCATTTTAATTACTATAATCTACATAAGATTTTCTCCTGATTCATCTATCACTCTATTAAACGTATCTATAAAATGCAACGAATTATTATTACTCTAATTTGTCAAGTAAACGAACTTATCCCTAGCTTATCATCATTAATTTAAGTGAGGTATATAGTACTATGTTTTGCATAATTTATAATCAAAGTGGTAAGATATTATAATCAGTTTCAACATGGAGATTGGAGAGTGAGTAATTCCAGAATCAAAGCACAGTCCTTTGGGCCTTAAAATACCCACAAACGATATTCTTG
This sequence comes from Rubia rechingeri, assembly GCA_032355745.1. NCBI lineage: Eukaryota > Viridiplantae > Streptophyta > Magnoliopsida > Gentianales > Rubiaceae > Rubia > Rubia rechingeri. The sequence goes on from JAULKL010178939.1 coordinate 11,801, forward strand.
AATTACAAGGCCCATCTTAATTTAGTAAGAGTTCCAATAAAAAATAATTCGTTATAGATATATCTAAAAGAGCAACCATTTTGATATGTCACACTAACGATGCTTGTCACATAAGTTTGCCATGTCACCTTAAAAAATAAAAAATACAAAAATGATATTCCCTTATTTATTAAGCCCCTATAAAATGTATTTGTAATCGAATTCAATTCAACATTGCTCTCAAGATAACTTAAAAGCTTCATCAATTAAAAGTTCATCGGGGTGGCGGGGCTGGACGGCATCCGGGTGGCGGAGCAAAGCGTAGCGGAGGGTGGCGGGGGAAGGACGGGGCTGATGGGTGGTGGGGGACCACAAGGCAAGGCTGGGCGACGTCGGGCATAAAAAATGATGGTGAGGGGGGATCGTTGATGTGGCGGCAGTGGCTGGCTGGATGACATATATGGATCGAGATGGCGTTCGTGATGGATAGTGGCGCTGCGGCGGCGGAAATGAGGGTGGCTGGTGGGGGGTGTTTTCATGTGAGACGGGT
>JAULKL010180014.1:0-12310 GCA_032355745.1 Rubia rechingeri
ACTGCGTAACCAAGTTGTGTGTCTCGTGTTTATTTACTTTACATACTTGGTTAAGTTAGACTATGTTGGAACATAGGTTTACTAGTTAAGCTAAAACGGTAAAACCAGTTTTTCACACCTCAATTGATTACTTTTACTTTATAATTATTTTATGTACTATTACATGAAATATATTTTAAAAAATAAAAAATTATATTTTAAAAATAAAATTAACATAAATACTACATTTTAATTAAACAAACATTTTTAATAAAAATTACCGCGCGGTGGGACTCCAACTACTTCTCTGGTAATTTATATACGGCTTCTACCATGAATATCTACAACTGCACTAACAAATTAGGATGTTGTAACTCGTTTCCCTGGTGCAGTTTTGTAGTCTTGTGACTGCTGAGGAGGATGCTATTTTCTCTTAGGATGTTAGAAACAAGACAACAGCGGAAGACGAAGTTAGAATCACGGAGGCCTTCAAGAATGTCAGTCGTTTTTCACATTACTTTTGAGTGTAGCAATTCACCTTCTCAGATAAAAAATAGAAGGGTGTAAATGATTCTTCTTTGAATTTATGGAATTTAAGTTGTAGTCATTTCTTCCGGCAACACTCATCAAAGTAGTATATATTGTGTGAATTGCTCCTCTTGGATGTTAATGAGCCATTCTTTAACAGCATGGGGCGTTGTAAAAATGAGCCTGCACGATACGGCAGAATGCGCTGATACTCCGTCCCACTCTTACTTTCTATTTTCGTCCGTATCAATCAAAAGTTCTTTTATTTGGACTGGACCGATGAAATTTGGCACATCGCATTAACACCTTTGGAATAGATTCCATTTTTAGAGATTTGTAACTTCCTTCTATTTCGATTGTGATCAAAGGATCGCGTAACATTGATCAAGAAAAACTACCATGCTCCTAATTCTATGGGTTGTTTGGACATGCTGCAGTTTTTTTCTCTCAGTGCAAGAAGAAAAGAGGTATCAATTGATGAGTTTTTCGCATGTAAAAAGATCTTCAACAAACTATTCATCCTTGGGAAGTGACCTATCCCAGTTCCATTTTCCGTTAGCATTGTTTTTACCTGAAGGCGAAAGTGATATGGAACAAGAACAAGAATGCCTTTTCCACTAGCAATACATACCAATACCAAACTCCTTTCTTTCTCATGTCACATTCAGTGGTGTATCTAGAAATACGATGGGAACAAGTAGCTAAATATTTGAAGTCAAAGAGAAATTTAATGCAAACCAAATATAAAATTGAAATCAGAAATATCCAGAATAACGAAACAAAGACTCATTTTCGCGCCCATCTATCGAGCACCCAATTTTAGGAAAGGCTACCCAACAGAGTGCTTTCTTTTTTTAGGGGTGAAATAATTCTAACTCGGATGTAAATAGGGTGGAAATTAAACCCGGAAGTAAATGGGGAGGACACATTCAGCGAATGCGTCCTCTTTTCTTTTTCTTTTTCTTTTTTTAACGTGAGAAATGAGTAGAATAAAACTAAATAAAAAATTAGAGGACGCATTCGCTATATGCGTCCGTTTCCCTTTATTTTTTAAAATTTCCTAAAATTCAATTGAAATTAAAAAAAATCAAATATTCCGCTTCCCAAAATTGTAAAACACTGACCAAATTCAAAAATTTGTCGTCGTTCGCGTGTAGGAAATCTAAAGGTGGTAGTACTTCTATACCAAATTTGATTTAGGTTTATAAAATAAGTGGATAAAATATCTTTTTAAAAATAGGAATTGCGCAAATATAAAAGTAAAAATCAAACAATGAAAGTGTAAATGGAAGTTTTATTTATGACATCAATATATTTTAATACTTTTATTAATATAATAACTATTATACTTTTATTTTTTATTTAGATAATAAATATAAGTTTAATTCAATTACTCTATAATATAATAATATTTAAATTTAAAATAATATAATTATTATTTATAATACAAGCATTATAAATTAAATTATTTATACAAGAAAATAATATATTTCTATTCGAATATCGTTACTATTATTTATAATATTAATTATGTAATAATATTATTACTAAAGAGTTATATGAAAATTATAGTTTTATTTAAATCCGACCCATATACAACTCAAAAAATAATATTATAATAATTTTATATAAATAATAAATAAATATAAAGTATAATCAATTACAATATATGAAATAGTTATATTAATAAAAAATAATATAATTGTTATTTATAATATAAAATAATAAATTAATGATTTCTATAAGAAAATAATATATATTTATATATAAATATTATAACTATTTTTTATAAAGTATGAAATAATATTATTTATTATTAAATTTTAATTTATAAAAAATTATAGTTTTAGTAATATTCGACCCATATACAATTCGAATTTTTTTTCTCAGGCCATGCACTGTTTGAGTACCGCTGTTCTCAGGGCATTTTTTCAAAGGCATCCACACCCATACACTGTAGCACCATTAATATAATTTCTCAAGACAACACAACACAGGCAGAAAAACAGCAGCACAAACTAAACAAAGACATTACTACAGGGAGAACAGCGGTACTCAAACGTTAGTCATAAGAAACTCATATTCCTTTCGAATAGACACCAACATGAGCCTTCACGATTCATTTGGCAGCCTAAGTAACATTGGCACAAGGGGATCCTTCTTGTCAACAGCCTTGATCACACCAACAGCCTAAGAAATTTCTATTGTTGGTGCTACATTAATAGGTGGCGGATGCAAATGTGCATCGTTTTCCTTTTTTTTCTTCTTTAAAATAGAGGACGCTTTCAGTATATGTTTTTTAATTTTTAGATTTAAAGAGAAAGACGCATTCTCTGAATGCGCCGTCCATTTTTATTTTCGAATTTTATGAACATTTTTGTAAAGCTGGAAAAATGTTGAAGACGCATTTTGTGAATGTGTCTTCAGTACAGTGTTTTAATATTATGTCAAGGCGTCTTCCGTATAATCTGTGAATGCGTCTTCAAAAATAAAATATAAATAATTATAATTTAATTTTAAAATTTATCATAACAACATTTTAAATTATTAATCACTCAAAATACTCAAATCATATACACACTACCAATATAATTGGTTCATCAACTTAGCTAAATAAAAATTGACAATAAAAATTATGGATTAACAATAGAGCTATGGTCAAGCATTTTTTCCGTTTGATTTGTATTAAATTAATTTAAATTGAATTGAAACAAAATGAATTAAGTTAAATAATTTTATAATAAAAATAGATAAGTTAATTTTATTTGAATTGAACTCGAATGCAATTAGGTTGAAAAGAATTAGATTTAATTCATTGAAACAATTAAATGATCAACTTAACTACTAGCAATCAATCGAGTCTATACAATAAATTATTCAATTAAGCAATTCCGTGAACATGTCTTCAATATATTGTTTTAAAATTATGTGAATGCATCTTCAGTATATTCTGTGAATGCGTCTTCAAAAATAAAATATAAATAATTTTAATTTAATTTAATTTTAAAATTTATCATAACAACATTTTAAATGATTAACCACTCAAAATACTTAAATCAAATACACAATACCAATATAATCAGTTCATCAAATTATCTAAATAAAAATTGACAATAAAAATTATGGATTAACAATAGTGCTAAAAAATGAATTAAGTTAAATAATTTATAATAAAATTAGATAAGTTTAATTTTATTTGAATCAAACTCGAATGCTATTACGTTGAAGGGAATTAGATTTAATTCATTAAAACAATTAAATGATCAACTTAATTACTAGCAATCGAGTATAAACAATAAGGCAAAGTTTTGGAAAAGACCGTCTTTCCATAGGCATATGGAAAGACGGGGTTGAATTGGAATTATAGAAAAGTAAAAGATTTTAGTTGCAATATTAAAAATTTATTATGCAACATGTAGGAGTGATAGGTTTATGACCCGATTAATAAAACCCAAAAAATGAAGTCTCTCTCAATTCTCTCCCAATTCTAATCAAGCTACAGTTCGCTGATAACGGTCACCTGCAACTCCTCTTTACCTTAATCTCTAGTCGAAAATAAACACCATACACCGCAGCCTATACCAACACCATGGCGGCTCCGCCCCCTGGTGTGAGCCAGCCCCCATCCTATGCGGCTATGGTTAACTCCAACTCCTCCAATCGCTCAACCACCCCGATTGGGAATATTCAACTTTCACCAACTATTGAATTCAAGGGGGAAATTGCAGTGCTTTTCAAGGAAGAAGAGATCGAAGCCCTAGCTCAACCATTCAAGAACCATCTGATAGGAAAGTTCGCTAGGGGTCGACCAACTTTGGATTTCATAAGGCAGCAATTCAAAAGAATAGGGTTCAAGGGTGAACCTACAATTACGGCGCTGGATCACAGGCACATATTCATCAAGTTCCATCACGAGGAAGACACACAAAGGTGCTGGATTAAGAGAAACTGGAAACTTAATGAAGGTCCTTAAATGGATGAAGGATTTCGATGTCAACGAGGAGCCACCGATTGTGCCAATCTGGGTAAACATTGAATTCCCCCCTGTTTATTACTTGCATCCCGATTCAATCCCTCACATTGCTAGTAGATTAGGGAATCTTATCTTTGCTGACCCTCCCACACAGAACCTTACCCGTCCTTCCACTATTAGACTATGTATTGAGATGAATCTCACTTCTACCTTCCCTATCCGTATTAGGCCCGGTTCTAGTACAGAGAGCAAATGGTACAATATCACTTATGAGGATCACCCCCAGTACTGTACAAAGTGTGCTAAAATAGGCCATGCCATCCAAGAGTGTAAACTGGGTAGAAATGATAAGCCACAGAGTAAAAACGATATGTCACGGGGGAATCAGGTGCAACCACAGCAAGTAGGACAGAAATTGACTGTCAACCTTAGTAAAGAAGCTACAACCTCCAAACCAACTCAGGACCAAGCCTGGTACCCAGTTCAGAACAAGGCACAAGCACAGACTGAAGTGCATATTGACTCTGACGAGGAGATTCAGGTTTATGAGGATGCTAAGAATCTTTTCAACGAGGAAGCTCAACCTATCCAAAAAAGGACTCTGTCTAGCATGTCTGCTAACAATGGAAAAGTCAGATCCAGATCGCCAGTGTGGAGAATGAAAGCACCTATTAATCGGGATCAACACAGTAAAGGCTGGAGGTCCGTGGATGATATGGGAAGGATGAATAGGGTCTCTTCTACTCACACTCAAGATAGACAATCTACTATGGATGATCTCAGGAGTTTCAGGAATCGTTTCACTTTACTGGCCAACACTGCAGAGGACAATTAAGGGGTTTCCTTCACGGTGGAAACTCATCAGGTCGATGTAATGTCACCTACTGTCATTCCAGAGGAAAAAAATCTCACATTAGCTGGAGTTCCCCCTGGAATAAGAATGGAACCGGAGCCAGATGTCATACTGGAGCAGGTGGAGATTAATGGTGATCAACTTCAAACACCAGCCAACAAGGTAGAACAGTACCTTGGTACAGGTACCTCTGATCCCACCTCTGAAAGAAAGTTCTTCAAATCTCCAAATCTAATTATGACTCGTGCAAAAAAAAATCTACTGTTTCCCTATGAATTGCAAAATAATAACTTGGAACATTAGGGGAATAATGAAGGGATTGGTCAGACTTAAAAAGCTAATTCATACTCATAGATTGGAAGTGGTAATATTGATAGAACCTAAGCAAGGGCTAGATAAAATGGAGGACTTCAAAATTGAACTTGGATTTGATAGTGGTTTTACATTAGATGATGGACACATCTGGATATTGGCTAGGAACTCACTCACTGCTCAATTGATCTACAAACATGAGAGTTTTTTGCATCTGTCCTGCATACATAACAGTAGTGGGGTTGAATTTCATATCCTAGCGGTTTATGGAAAACAGACAAGAGTCACTAGATTAAAAACGTATCTGGATTTGCAAACCATTGTGTCACATATTGATCATCCTTGCTTAATGACTGGGGATTTTAATGCCATCCGGAGCATAACTGAATATAGAGGCACAGGTACACCAAGTGCAAACTCTATCAATGATTTTGACTCTTTTTTAACTACCAATGACTTGAATGAAATACCTACTCTCGGTAATCTGTTAACTTGGACTAATAACAGGAGGGGTATTCATAGGGTAGCTGAAAGACTGGATAGGTCTCTAGGAAATAGGACTTGGTTTGACAAATTCCCTAACTCAACAGTTCAGACATTGGCTAGGGGAAACTCTGATCATAATCCTTTAGTGTTGCATATATTATCCTTGGATAAACAGTACCCCAAGCTATTTAGGTTTCAGTCAATGTGGCTCAAAAGAGAAAACTTTTTGACTAGGGTTCAGGAAAACTGGGAACTGCCAGAACAGACCCAAGGCATGGTAGGGATGGCATTGAAATTGTCCAGGCTAAAGAAATTCCTTAAATGATGGAATAAGAATGAGTTTGGTAATGTCTTTGATAATGTGGTTGAGGCAGAAAAGGTAGTGGCAACCCTAGAGACTGAATTAGATAATGACTTTAGTATAGACAATCTAGTACGGTTAAATGAGGCTAATGCTAGGTTGACAAAAAAATTGAAGGAAGAGCAGGCCTTCTGGAAACAGAAGACCAGGATGAAATGGCTAAAAACTGGGGACCTAAACACTGCATTCTTCCAGAACAGTGTAAAAGATAAACATTCCAGACTGAGATTAAATAAGATCCAAAGAGAGGATGGGATGTGGTTAGAGGATCAGGATTCTATAGGTGAACATGCTGCCAGTTATTTTCAAAACCTCCTGACAGATGACTGCACAGATAAATCAGGTTACCATATGGACTATCTACTAAAATTCATACCCCAGGTAATCAATGACACAGATAACATCCAGTTACTTCAACCAGTAAACATGGATGAACTGTATAAAACAGTATTGAGCCTTGGTAAGGACAGTGCTCCGGGGCCTGATGGTTTTAGTGGTATCTTCTATAGGAAATGTTGGTCATTCATTAAAGATGATCTTTTACAAGCAGTGAATGAATTCATGTGTGGGGTTAGGGTTCCTAAATCTGTTGGCAGCGCTTTAATTACACTAATCCCTAAAACGCAAACTCCAAGGAACCTTAGTGAGTATAGGCCTATAAGCTTAACTAATTTCACTAACAAAATCTTATCAAAGATTTTAGCGGAAAGAATTAGGCCATTACTCCCTAAGTGTATATCAGATGAACAATCGGCATTCATCAAACATAGGGAAATTGCAGACAATATTTTAGTCATGCAAGAAATGGTTAGGCTACTTGACTCTAGGTCAGAATCATTGAACATGATTGCTAAAATTGATATGTCTAAGGCTTTTGATCGTGTGTCATGGTCTATGCTGAACTCCCTGCTTTTACGGTTCGGTTTTCATGGTCACATAGTTGCTCTTATTCTTGGTAATATCAACAGCTCCTGGTTTTCTGTTCTGGTAAATGGTACTCCCTATGGCTTCTTTAAACCAACTAGAGGTTTGAAGCAAGGAGATCCCCTATCCCCTACCCTGTTTAATCTTATTACTGAATTGCTAAATAGGGGCCTAAAATATATGTTCCAAAATAAGTTTATTGACAGATTCATCCTTCCTAGTGGAGCTGATACAATCACACATCTATCCTATGCGGATGACACGGTCATTTTCCTCAGGGCTACAAACAAGTCTGTCAATAATTTGATACTCTTCCTTAAAACCTATGAGATAGCAACAGGGCAAAAAGTTAACTTCCAAAAGAGTGCTTTCTACATAGGTAACAAAGCCAGCTCTGTCAGGATTAATATTATTAAGACAGCAACCGGTATGATGCAAGGTAGGTTTCCTTTCCTCTATTTAGGTGTTAACATATTCAAAGGTAGGAAAAGAAACATATACTTTCAGCATCTAGTGGAAAAAATAAACTCCAGGATAGGGAAATGGAATAATAAATGGCTCAATCAAGCTGGAAGGTTAATCTTGATCAATCATGTCATTCTTGCCATTCCACAACATAATTGGTGCATAGTGACCCCCACTGCTCACACTCTGAATACAATCACCAGTATCTGCTCAAATTTTCTATGGGGTAAAACGGATACAGGTTTTAGGAAACATTGGAAATGCTGGTCTGATCTATGCTTTCCAAAACATGAAAATGGCTTGGGAATTAGAGATTTAAGAACGGTGGTTGATGCATTCTCGGTGAAGCTGTGGTGGAAAGCTCAACAGGGGAATACCATCTGGTCAAAATATATTTGGTCTATAGCAAAATCTAACAGGAAATCTGAGGCCTGGAGAAGAGCAGTATCTGTAACAGGTTTCGCTGAGTCAAACTCCCAAGTTCTGATTGGAGAGGGTAACTGTAATTTCTGGGATGCTAATTGGCTGGGTGATGGAGCTCTATGGCAGAGATGGCAACTCACTACACAAATCCCATTCCCAGATCTTCAGGTAAAGGAATTCATACAAAATAAGGATTACTTTCTGACCAACTTTTTTGGTGTGCTGCCAGGTCCAACATTACAGAAGCTGAGGGAGGAGGTCACACTCACACAGGCCAAGGATGAGATGATATGGAAACCAACACTTACAGGGAAGTTCACTTTGGCTTCTGCTACGAAACAGCTAAGATGCAGGAGAAATCAGGTTCTTTCATTGTGTAAAATATGGAACAGATTCATACCTCCTAAGTTCTCTATCTTTATCTGGAAACTCATCAATGGAATCTTACCATTTGATAATGTTTTACAAAAGATGGGAATTGTAACAGTATCTAAGTGTCCACATTGCCAGCATATTGACACAATCACACACTTCTTCAATGACTGTCCATTAGCTCAACAGGTTTGGGATTTTGTATTCGGGATAATAGGATTACAGAGTAGGACATTTGCACATATCTTTGACAGGCTATCTTGGTTATTATCATTCCAGTTGGGCTCTTCAACCAAAATCAGGGTTATACACACTCTTTCTGTTGTTGCTTGCTGGATGCTTTGGAAATCAAAGAATAATCTAACTTTTCATGGTGCAGCATACACTTTTCAATACATTATCCAACAGGTCACCACACTAACATCACAGATCCTAAACATTAACTCTCTAGTTTATTTTGATGATTGTGAGGACTTCATATCTACTGGTTTACTACCTTCTCTTATCAAAAAACCAAAAAAGAAAATCACTTTGGTTAGCTGGAGGCCGCCTGATCATGGATTTAAGGTAAATGCTGATGCATCATTTAAAACTAACTTCCCTACTCGGATTGGTTTTGTGGTTAGGAACTGTTATGCAGATTGCACCTACTTAGCGTCGGAGATCATTCACGCGGAGGACGCATTACAGGCAGAGATCTTGGCAGCAATACGAGCAATCACGGTAAGTATACAGAATAATTTCATACCTCTAACGGTGGAACTTGATAATTTGCAGGCCATCAAACTGCTGCAAAGAAGGGAAGAGCCTCCATGGAATATTAAGACAAGGTTTTGGGAGCTTTGGGAGAAGACCGAGTCACTCCAAATCACTTATCAACACATTTATAGGGAAGGGAATAAGGTTGCACATGAACTGGCTGCGGCATCTCACGACCACGGCGATCAATCTGCTCTGATACAAACGGAAGGAATTCGTAAAGCTTTGGCTGGAGACAGGATGGGACTTCCAAGCTTAAGAATAACTCCTTAGCATTGTATTGTATAGTTCACTCTTCTATAATGGAAGTATGCACCTGGCCTATTCGGAGGATAACACGAGGGGTGGAGTCCTTTGTTATAGGAATCGTGCATATTTCTATCATAGAGACTTCAGACTGCGATCTTTTTGTGGGGGCGTCTGTGTATAGATTATTTTGGTAGTTAGCAGATCTCTCTGCTTGTACAAGACATCATAATGATGGTTACGGATCTTGAATGGCCTGGGAAACCAATACATTTCCCCCGCCTTGGCGGTTTGGAAAAAATAATAATAATAAAACCCAAAAAATTTATTTTGATTTCTTCATATTTAAAGTTTAAACCTTGGTCTTTCCATAACTTATGGAAAGACCGTCATTCAAGAGACGCACTCAAACAATAAACTATTCAATTAATTAATAACCAACCATAATCACAACAAAATAAATCACAGTATCTTTTTGTTATTGAAGATATTCTAAAAAACAATTTAGGGTTGCATTCGATATATTACAAGAGTGATGATAGGGAGAGTGAAAATTCATATTGAAACTCATAGTGAATGATGTGGATGCTAGTAAATGACTAAATCACTAATCACCTTCATTAAGAGATGTGCAACTAATTAGGGATACATTTGTCTTTTCAGTATTGCCACATCATTCACTGTGTTGATTCACTATAAGTTTTCACTCTCTTTATCATTACTCATATTACAATAATCTCAAAATTTATAGTTGAATTGGGAAAATATAATTAATTTATCAAAAACATATCTCGAAATTTATACTCTCCGTCCCATTTCAAGTTTCACATTTTGACTTTTAACCGTTAACTTGAAAAATGTTTGATTTTCATATCTTTCATTAAAAATAATTAAAACTTGTGAAAATTTAATATTTTGAAAATAGATGTTATAACGAATTTAGCAATGTATCACACAATGATATTTGAATTTATTTACCAATTTAATTTCAGGGTCAAAGTTAGAAAATTTTGACTAAATGAATAGTTGAATTGCAAGTTGAAATGAGACAGAGAGTAATTGAATTATGAAAATATAATTAATTTATAAAAAAATTGATGATAAGGAATTACATTTGGGAAATTGTGTAGAGAATTAAAATAATGTATGTTGGATTAATTTATTAGCTATGACAAAAATTATGTTGAGAGAATTTATTTATGAGGATATTCTAGACTTACTCACGTATGACATTTTGTTACTTTGTAATTAATAATTCTATTGGGCTGAATGCGTCATCTTCATTTTTTTTACAAATTTTACTTACAAAAATAATGAAGACAGAAAAAAATTGATTTAGATGCGTACTCCCTACTTGTTTCCGGTTTCAAAATCCACCTCATTTGCATCCGGGTCTGATATATTAAACCCCAAAAAGAATGAACTCTTCCCCAACTATGATCTGACCACTACAGTTGGGCCGATTATGAGGGATGGCAGTGGAGATCTATGTTCTGCACTGCCAGGGGACACAGTCGGATTCCTTGTTAACGATGCGCTTGAGGATCTCAAGCGTGGTTACGTTGCATCCAACTCCAAGGATGATCCAGCCAAAGGAGTTGATAGCTTCACTTCCCTGGTCATGATCATGAACCACCCTGGTCAGATCAGAAATGGATATACCCCGGTTCTTGATTGCCACACCTCTCACATTACTGTGAGGTTCGACAAGATCTTGACCAAGACTGACAGGCGTTCCGGCATGGAAATTGAGGAGCCCGAGTTCTTGAAGAAAGGTGATACTGGTATTGTGAAGATGATTCCCACCAAGCCTATGGTGGTGGAGACTTTCTCCGAGTACCCACCTCTTGGTCGCTTTGTTGTCAGGGATATGCACCAGACTGTAGCTGTTGGTGTGATAAAAACCGTTGACAAGAAGGATCCTATTGGTGCCAATGTTACATAGCTGCTAAATGAATCGTGCAGGCTCATGATCTGAGTTTCTTATGACTAAAGTTCGAGTACTGCTGCTCTCTGAAGTAATTGTTTGTTTAGTTTGTGTTGCCTTTCTTATGACTAAAATTTGAGTACTGCTGTTGTCTTTGTTTAGTTTGTGTTTCCGTTTTCTGCCCTGTATGTTGTGTAGCCTTTCCTAGAATTGGGTGCTCGATAGGCGGTGGCGAAAATGAGTGTTTGTTTCGTTATTCTGGATATTTCTGATTTCAATTTTATATTTGGTTATCGTATTTCTAGATACACCACTGAATGTGACATGGGAAAGAAAGGAGTTTGGTATTGGTATGTAGTATGTATTGCTAGTGGAAAAGTCATTCTTGTTCTAGTTCCATATCACTTTCACCTTCGGGTAAAAACAATGCTGAAGGAAAATGGAACTGGGATGGGTCACTTGCCAAGGATGAATAGTTTGTTGAAGATCTTTCGACATGCGAAAACTACCACTCATCAATTGATACCTCTTTCTTCTTGCACTGAGGGAAACAAACTACAGCATGTCCAACCAACCCACAGAAGGAGCATGGTAGTTTTTCTTGATCAATGTTCGATCCTTGGAGCACAATCGAAATAGAAGGAAGTTACAAATCTCTAAAAATGGAATCTATTCCAAAGGTGTTAATGCGATGTGCCAAAT
>JAULKL010181089.1:0-12305 GCA_032355745.1 Rubia rechingeri
ATTTTGTCACATTGTGAATATGTAAATAGAGGCTATTTAAAGCTGGAATTATGAATGAAATAAAATTTTCACCACAATATCCAACCACAGTTCTGAATTCATAAAACTATTCCCCCTCTTTATAGTCCATTCAAACCAAAGCCCCGGCGATCTGTTTTGAACTCGGAACTGGAAGAGCCGAAATAACTTCTGAATTCAAAAGTTGAAGTGAATAAAAAAATTTGAAGAGTTTTTTTACCCGGAAGGGGACAAAAAGAAGACCCGGCGCATGAACCAATTGTGAAGCCCCAAACTCTGAGTAGGCATATTTATGAGTTTGGAAACCAGTTCCGAGCTCAGAACTATCTCAAGGGCCGAGCCACAATACTTAGGTTCCGATTCGAAACCAAGACGTCCTAAATAGATTCCGATATCGAAACATATTAAAGGTTGCCATACCAACCTTTTAAAGGCGTTTCCTAACTTCCTTCAACGACATTTTTTAAAGGTGGTTCTCGGATGCCCCTTTAATTGTGACTGATAAAAGGTGAGACCAGATAAAGCACTGTCATCCCCATTCCTATACTAGTGAGATTTTGCACAGTTTGTACGATGGATAAATGATTATTGATCCGGTGATAATCTTTATCAGTAATGGTCTCAAATTTGAATATGCAATATTTGAAAATTGAGTTGAATTAATAGATTTTGGATAAATGATGATAAATTAGTACCGAATTGAGGCTACTATCCTTTGTTGTTGTTGATCGATATTGTTGTCAAAATCATTGTGGTTGATCCTTGATCATGAACACCGGTTGGAGGTTGGAGATTACGCGAATGTTTTTTTTAGTTTTGAAAGTTTAGTCGCAAATGGAGGAAAGTATTTGTGGGAGACGTGTTTTGTGTTCTGCACCTTCAAGAAGAAAGAGAGTTTTTGTGTTGATTTTGTCTTAATTGTAGTTAGGTTCCTTATGTTTTTCACACTTCACATACGTAAGCCCGAGCTGGAAAGAATTGTGAATTTTCCGACAATTTCGATCTTCCATTTTCTAATATTTCCTTTAGTCTTTGGTCTCACCCGGAAACTGTATCACATGAGACAGACTCTTTTAAATGAGGGGGTATCCTGACATGTGGCCTATCTTAAAGTTATGGATAGTCCACTGTATTTTTTCACTTATACACTGCATTTGTTAAATTACCTACAAGTTAAAACTTTGAAAATGTATTTTTTATATTATACATTTTTATGTTTTCAAATTTAAATATACATTATTACTTGTTTTAATTTATAATCATTATATATTTTTATTATTAAAAATTACAACTTTTAAAATAAAAGGATAAGGTAAGCTTTTGGATTTTTCCTTGAAACTTCCTCTTTTAAAAATAAAAAACAAAAGAAGTGGAAAAAAAGTTGACACCATATTTGGAGGGGATGCAAAGTTTCAAACTAAAATATTTTAAAATTGGAAGGAATAAAGGAGAGGGAGATTTATGGCGGGAAAGTTCCTGCGCCTCCCTTAACCTAACCAATCAGTATAAATATGGCCTTTCTGTGGGGAGTTTGAGCATCACCCTTCAACGATATGCTTCCGCAGGATTTGGTGGCGTTGATCCTGGCCAAGCAACCATGGGAGGCGCTGCTGAAATTCAAGCTGTCTCAAAATCATGGTGTGGCCAAATCCAAAGCCCTCGATTCATCCAAATGCACCTCAAGCAGTTGAGTGCATCATCTCACTCTCACATAAAATTCATATTCGACCTCTGCACTTATAGTCATGGCAGCACACTATACATGGCCCGGTGTCTGGATTTATCCGGCCGCAAAAAAACCACCACAAGTCGGCTCCCCAGCCCCTCTACCAATATTTCCATCTGTGGCAGTGGCTCTTGCAATGGCCTCATTTGTTTGACAGATGTCCACGAGTTTCACATTTTTCTATGGAATCCATGTACCAATTAATACTTTGAATTGCCTTCTTGCCCAACAGATCCGCTGGATGATCGGCTTCGTGGTATCAGAAAGTGTTCTTATCACTTTGGCCATGATGGCAGGGGCGACTACTTTGTACTCAGATCCTTCAGCCATAAGTATCATATACGCGATGCTGATTGGAAACTGCAAGTTAAGGTCGATAGCCTTCAATTGAATTCATGGAGGGATCCTCCTGAGATGCCAGATGTATTTGGTTCACGTATATATCACCCCGGAACCGAATCATTTGCCAACGGTGCCCTTCATTGGTTCATCCCCTATCGTGAATCTGATGAACCTTTCGTGGTGGCCCTGGACCTTGAAATCGACAGGTACCGTCAACTTCCGCAACGTTGAGAGATGGGAGAAAAGATATGGTTCCATTTTGGGGTGCTCAACGGCTGTCTTTGTTTAAGTCTCTCTGGAAAAGATTAGGAGCACATAGACATGTGGCTAATGAAGGAGTATGGCATCAAAGATTCGTGGACCAAACTCACTTTTCAATTCTCAGCCCTGTACGAGCAAATTACAAGTTGCAAGCCAATCAGTTTTTACCAGAGTAAAGTAGTAGTTCTGTTAAATATAAATGTTTGGCATGGTGTGACACCAAAAAGATATCGGGTGATGATGAGAAGAAAATCTCCATTGATGATGATGAAATGGTGTACATTGAAGATGAGATGAAGAGAACACAAACTGGATATACACGAGAATTTTGTTGGGGTGGATATCCTTTTACTTCCAGCCTTGTGAAGCCACCTCCTTCTGGTTCTGGTGCCCAAAACCATGGAGTTCTTGCTCGTTTGGGGGCATATTGCACCAGTTTGGACGGGTGATAGGGCACTGGCGGGGGTTGGATGCAAAGTAGGGAGGACGCATTATGGAAATGCATCCTCACCTTGTATTTTTTTTATTTTCAGACACTAGAGGACGCATTATGGAAATGCGTCCTCACTCTGTGTATTTTTTTATTTTCGAACACTGGAAGACACATTATGGAAATGCGTCCTCAGCTTTGGTGTAATTTTTTTGTTTTCGGAAATTAGAGGACGCATTATGGTAATGCGTCCTCAAAGTTAATTATTATTTTTTTGCTCATTGTTTATTTTTTATTTCCAAAATTAATTCTCAAAAATAGGTGGTAAGAAATGGAAAATATGTAGAAAATAAAGGAAAACGTAGAGGAAACATTATGGAAATACGTCTTCTTGGTTTTTTTGTTACTTTCAATAAAAATATGTTTTGTCTACTTTAAATCAAATTTTTATTTACTTATTATATTTGGTAGTGTTGGGAATAACATTTTATTAATTTTGTGGTAGCAGAATTTGTCGTGATACATATTAATGTTGTTAATGTAATTTTATTTTATCTTGAATTAGTTGGTTAACAAACCGAAATAGCTATTGTGGCCTCTTTCTTATTTTATTATAATTATTATATAATTTTTCTCGCATTTTGAAATAACTATCTTAGGAAAGTAACGTACAGAATGCGGTGTAATTCCTTTTATTTTATGTGTGTATTTTTCCTATGTTTTTGGTCTTTTTTTTGAATGAAATGCATAACATATGTGTGGAATGTTTTTGTAACTTGTGGACGATAATAGAAAACAGAATGTTGAAAAATTTCTAGCTAGTTTGGACGGAATGTAAGTTTTAGTAATACAATCTTTGTTAAACGCGTCTCGAATGTACTAATGACGCCCTCCGCAAAGTTTTCCACCTGTTTCACATAGAGGTGGCTGTATTGTCCTAGATAGGCACCTTCTTAGAGGCACATGAGTGGACGCTCCTAATTCCTCATCTTGAATTCCCTCCGGTGGATCCTCATCCATATCCTCCACGTCTTCGTCATTGATTTGATCCTGAAGGTGAGGGCCACCAGCACTATGCATCAGAGAAGTCAGAAACAAATGTGCGTGACTGCCAGGTGGAGTAAGGTATGCACTCGAATGAATTGATGTAGTGGTAAACTGCGATGGGCCAGCATCTGATACTCCTTCGTAGGCACATGAAGGTCCGGCCTCAGAGGAACCTACGTCAGCAATTGGTCCTGAAATGCGCCATCTTCGACCAACTTGTCGGGCTGGAGGAGCTGGATGGTGGGTTCTGATGTCGTTGTACCTCGCACCAGGCGGAGGTCCATCGGGTTGCACATGTTGGTGATAGTAAAGCACCCTGGATGGTTCTTGTGCACATTCTAGGAGATATTTGGTATCCTCATGTAAGTTCCTAACAACCTCTGCATAAGGCGGGGGAACATGCATCCAGATTAATCTTGGAGTTGAGACGCATCCTGGACATGACCTGCATCTGCATGAATGAGATGAACATGTTAGATAAATCCGGACGGAGAATTCTGCTATATTAAATAAATGTCACTGGACAAGAGTAATGAATACCATGTACTCCACGGTCGCTCCATCACCATGAAACCCCTTTGTAACCGCCGGGGGCCTGCCTGGACGTTCAATCATTGTAACCATGCTACGTAGGTACCACTCTATGTATTTAGGATCCGGTGTGTATGGATCAGCGACTCTGAGAATCGGGGCTAGAAACGCTGCCCGCTGCTCCCACGCCTGAACGTAAGGTTGCATTTCAATACGCCAATCTACGTTCGACCTCCCCTGATGGTCTCTCGAATGTAGGAGTTTATGTACCTCATTCGGCACCAGTTGCAATGGTATAGGTTGGATGTATCCGAACTGCCTGAGGACCCAGTGAACATGATGACCCTCGACCATGTGCCAGTATATGAGGTCGACAATCAACAGCCAGTTGTCCATACTGGCGGTGCAATAGGGCGGCAGATGTTGTAGGAGATGTTCAGGGTATGGCTGCCAGATGAACTGCCAGAAAAAGAACCGGTGTTACAAAATATGGAAATACGTAAAGTAACGTTGATACCAAAGTATCGTATACCTGTTTGTCATCCTGAACCGTCACCTGATCACGATACACTCTGAGCACATGCATCGGAGATCGGGAATAGTCATATTGAGATCTTCACCTGTGCAGGGCAGATTGAAGATCAGTAGTTGGCATTAGTTTAAAAAAACCAGGGGTTATTAGTTTCCAACTACGGAATACGAACCTGGACCCAATTGCACTCAAGTTGTTGGTCAGTGGTAGTCTCCTAGAGGGATGAATGCTCGGTATTCTTTCCCATGCCGATAACTAGTATGGAAAAGGAATGAAATTACTGCGTCAGCCCCGAATCTGAAAATGTGTAACATTAAGAAGAGTTTTTGAAGCAACTGTTACCTGTAGGAGGACGACTGGGACAGATATTGATTTCGCCGGGGGAATGGCGGCGTCACATAAGCTTCTGTATAAGTGTGCCAGAATGGCACTGCCCCAACTGAACTGGTGAGCCGTTCCTAAGTCCATGATCGTCGTCAAGTACACGTGGGGGATATGATACCCTGACGTGTCAGACATGAGCATACCAAGAAGAAAGAGAAGAATGAAAACCCTCACCCACTGCTGATAATCAACGTCCGTTGCAGGAATAGGAAGCGGGCTACGAAGCACATCATCCAACCAAGAGGCTCTCACATGACCTCCCTTGATGGTATTATCGGGGGATGTTGCCCTCAAGTAGTTGGTGCATAAGGTCTGCCATTGTATTGTTGTCCTCCACCTATCGTGACTTGTGACGAGGATGCCATCGATCGGTAGACCCCAAATCACACCCACATCCTGCAACGTGACTATCACCTCACCTACAAGAAGATGGAATGTGTTGGTCTCCGGTCTCCATCGGTCGACCAACACGGTGATCAGCGAATGGTCAATCTGGATGGACGCTGAATCCAAGAGACCCTGAAAGCCAACCGCACCGATGTAACGCATGACACCGTCAGGGATCTCACCATCCCAACAGGCCCCATCACAACATCGGACCTGCAAGGCTGTATCATCCTAGTTCCCCTTGAATATCGCCTGTGCACAATGCTGCTCGTGCAGAAAGAGCAATTCCTCATCGATTGGCTCGGGATGATCCATGGCGTATCCCTGCATACAATGTAAGACGCGCCATCAGTAGGTGAAACACAAAGTAACGGTAATGAATTGTTAAAGCATTGTAACAAAACATAAATGGTCACAAAATTGGTACAGTGATAGTTATTGTAATGCATTGTCATGGCAATATAAGAAAACATAAATACATAAATATCCCTAACACTGTAGACACTGAAAAGTGATAAAGAAACAGGTAATCAAACTCAGTCCTACAAACAGTACGCTACACAGGACGCCAATCCCTAACCCTTCCACGGACACCAGGCAGTCTCTCATCCATCGGATTTCTTATTCTTCTCTCCAAAAATTGGCCGCGTCTCCTGTCATGAAACTTCTCGATATTAGGGAGCAATCTCCAGTCCGCGGGTTGCCACATTGTTGGATCTCTCACAGGCACAAAACCGGCACTGTATTGCGACACGAAGGTGGCCGTGTGATATACCTTATCGCAAAGGTTGATGGGATCATCATTTCTTCTCCGGCATACAGGCAAGGCGTGCAAACAAGGCAGCCTGAAAATTTTCCATTCTCGACAGCTGCATTGTTTCTTCAAGTATTTCACATTGTAGTGGAGTTTCCCCACGCTTCCATCGAAGGACCTTGTCTGAACTCTGTTGATCTGTAAGTTACGATCATACACACTGACAACATATCCACGCCCCCAGTTGTCGTTCCTCTGGAACTTTTTCCAGATACTGCTGGGCAATACAGAACTGCAAAATAACAATCACAATGAATCATTAACTTCTTAACTGAATGCATATGTACATAAACTTGTGTAACGTGCACGTACCTCCAGTTGGTGGCTTCTGTTAACCTTTGCACAAACATTTCAAATGTTCTTTCAAAGGTTGCATTAATACAAGCACTAATCGGGAGATGTCTCGCCCGCCTCAAACAATTGTTGTAGCTCTCGGACATATTGGTTGTAAGAATACCCCACCGCCGGTTTCCATCAAAGGTGAGACTCCACTTACTATTATCATGTTCTTTCACCCATTCCCAGGCATCGGGCTCTATCTCTTCTAACTCTGCCTTATACTCTCTTTTTTTTGTTCCTGTCTCGCACTGCCAAGATGCTAGACCAGAGTCTTCAGATGCGCATTTTTTGAGCTTCCCATTTCCCGCACTGAGGAAATTAGACTGAAAATGCCTCAGAAAAAAATGGTGATACCCAGCAGGCTCCATTCGTCCATCAGTGTGTGCCATCGCATTCAAGATCCCCGAATGATAGTCAGATATAACACATATTGACCTGGAATAATTACCTACCACATGCTGGCGCAACTTGACCATGAACCATTCCCATCTCTCATTTGTCTCAGCATCCACTATCGCATATGCGTTGGGCAAAACAGCATCATTTTCATCGTGAACCACTGCAACTAGCATGGTGGAAATGTAAGCTCCTCTCAGAAATGTACCATCAACACTTATCAAAGGCCTGCATAGTCGAAAGGCTTCTATAGCCTAACCGAATGCCCAAAACACAAACTTGAACTTCCTACACCCATGATCATGTACTCTTTTAGGCACGTCCGACCAATCCACAACTGTTGTAGGATTCCCTCTGACCAGTTCATCCATGAACGTGGGCAGTCTCTCGAATGATTCCTCTCAGGTGCTGAAGGCCAAATCAATAGCCTTCTGTCGACCGTACCACACCTTCTTGTAGGAAATGGTAACATTTAACTCCTTATTTATATGCTCTATGACATTGTAGACCCTGTAGGGTGGGTTGGTCTCAACATGATATCGAACGAAGCGAGTGATCGTCATCGATGTAACATTTGTGTTACCATCTGTTTGGCCAGTGCCAATACAGGAATGACTGCTCGCTTATTTTTTGATCTCCCACATCCCATGGGAGGCCTTCATGTTGACTCTGACCACCCATGAACAATTGCTACTTCCGAACACAGCTTCCCTGCATTTGGCGTACCACGTACGCTACTTGCTCTCAACAACACGGTGTTCCCTATTCATCATCGAACTCCACGTAGATATTTCCTGCACCAATTCCGGCTTAGTTCAGAATCTCATACCCAAATCAACTTCCCCAGTCGCTTGAACATAATTAGGAAGAATCCTACCGCAGTCAGTCGGGTCATAGCCATCTTTCTCAGGCCCCCCGTAATCCCTAAAGAATGCCCTCGTATTGGGATTCCACATTTGATGGAATACAATGGGGACATTGGTCATGTACAACAATGAACAATCATCATCCCCTGGATTTGAATCAGTGGATAAGGAATGATCATCATTGTCCTCCCCTTCAAATTCCCCACCCTCACTATCCTCTCCCTCCACATCAAACCTGCCTGTGACTAGGTCACCACCAACACCGCCGGAGCTAGAAAGGCCTATTTCCCTGATGAAGTCATTGTCAAAGACATTTCAATCATCATTATAACCACCACGTGGACCAGCACTTGTGGAGGGCTGACAGCAACCATGATGGTCATACGCAGTAGGTTGACTAGCCCGACCGGCTTCTCCAAAGCCTAAGGAATAATTAGGTGTGAGAAATGGAGGGTAAGTTACCAGTGAATAGTCCCAAACATTGCTCAACAGCGACATGAACGTGCCTGGCCCGACATCACCCAGACATTCTACGCTGGTCTCAATCCTCTCCAACGTAATGTACAGATCCGCAAACGACAAAGACATTCTGTCAACAGTATCGAAGAAGGTCTCCGTCGAATTGTCATCGTCCACTTTATAAAATCGATAATAAATAGAAGATTCAATATTTTTCGGACAACGATAAAAGATTCTCAACAAAGACCATTCACAATTAATGCCAAGCTGTCTCACAATTAAATCAACTAATTCAGAGTCTCTTAACCTCCGCTTCGCAATCACGTGTTTCTCAGCTACGGGGGGATCATAGTACACACCCACGTTCACATCATACTTAATAACACCCCCTCTATACAAGTACAGCAACAAATTCATTGCACAACTGCAACGTGGTAGTAAACATCAATTAATCACCTCCACAAGAGAATATTACCCATCAATGCCGTAGAATATGATTCAATGACCACACATGTTCTTCACATGCTCACCATCATAATCGGTCAAAACTCGTTCACATGACATCGATGCATTACATGAAAACATATCCTCATCACATGAACAGTTACACAACTAACCTGTCTACAACATGACACGTTCAAGTAAAACATACCCTCTTTATAGCAGGTAAAAACCTCCAGATACCAGTAAAAATTGCACAGTATCGCACCCCAACGATTCCCTACAAAATTAAACATTTCATATACGTAATTATGAGAACGAAATACAAACGTCAAACACAATCAACGTAGATTCACCACAAACAATAACGTGCAACACGCTGAATTCGATCTTTTCCCTAGCGACGTTAAAACCTACAACATTAGTTCAAAATACAATCTGCTACAGCCCGCGTCATATTAACTCCAACAAAACACAAATAATGTCTGTTATTAATATTACAAGTTTTGTGCACCACACAGGTTACAACTTTCTCGTTCAACCACCAACAACCAAAAACTCCTCGGCTGGGTTCCAAAATACATCGTATTTCAAAAACTGCTCATCAAAGATTTTAACTACTCATGACATATATTGCATATAAATAATCTACAACATGCAATATAAAAAATTTAACTCCAAATTTGAGGGCGACGAAAAAATTGACAAACATTCATTTTTCGAACCAAACTAATTACACAAAATTGGATACCAAAAAATGAAACGCAATACGGGACCGAACGCCAACACCGAAGGTGGCGCATGCAAAACACGCGCACCTTGGAGGACGGCGCATGGATTCCACGCCCAGAGTTGGCGGCGTGTGATCACACGTGCTACAAATTCTTCCCTCACCGGCACCAACAGCAGGTGGCGCAGCCCAGGGAGACCTGCAAGAAGGCCAAAGCATAATGGGGGAGTCACAATTCAAGCAAAAAAATGGGTGCAACCAAAATACGAACCAAGACCGTACCTCCAATGCAACTCTGGCAATGATACAAACCGGGTAGTGATGAACCCCCAGAGCAGAACCTATAGTGTGGCTTGCTTGACCAAAAAATGACACTCCGGCACGGGTTACACGACGGGGGAGAGGAACACTGAGAGCTAAAATGAAGGAAGAAGGAGAATGAAATGAGAGAGAAGAGTGAGTGTGCTGATTTATGGTGATATGTGTCCTCATTAAGTTGGTCAAAGGTTCGCTGCAGAAAGCTGGACATTGCAGAGAGAGCGCATTTCGATAACGCGTCTCTTGCATGACAGAGAGAGCGCATTTCTGAATTGCGTCTCTTGCATGCGATTGGTCAAATAATAAAGAAAAACCAGAGGACGCATTACCTCCCTACTTGCATCCTTGGCCGAACACTGTAGAATCATTCTTGTCTTTTTCTCAAAACCATGCATCACGCAAGAGAGAGAGAGATCAAAAGGAAAAAAAGATGCTGTGATGTGTGATGAGGAATAAATTTCCAATTTCTTGTTTTCTGTTCTGCTCTGGGAGTTGGGGACTAGCCCTCATGGAATTGATCTTTCTTAAAACAAGGAAATTGTCTTTTCAAATTTATGTAGCCTTCTGAAAAAAGATTTAAGTTCAGTTTCTATTCATTGCAATGTGCTTTTCTTGATGACCAAAATATCCTGCTTTCAGCTTAAGACCGAGTTACTAATTTATTTTGGCAATCAAATTCGAGTTCTAGGCATTTTTCTGGCTTCTTGTCCTCTCAATATGGTGTGGTGGTTAAATTCCAGTTGCTATAAAGATTGAAAACTCATGCATGCTTCTTTCTATTTGGTTGAAAAGTGAAACACATTCCAAGGTTCTACTTCTACAATGGAAGTTTCAAACTGACCTGCACTAAATAGTCATTAGACTCAATAGATGCTTTCTTCCCTGAGAAAGATATCATCCTTACAGACATTTATTGTGGTGATGAGCATACAACAAGTAACTCATAGTTTGCATTATCAATAGAGTCAGGTAATGAGGAATTGTAATCTTATGCAGCTAAAGCTAACCATCTACGGGACAAAGGCTTGCCAACAATTCCAGGAAGCCCATGCAGAGAGAAGAAGTGTAATCATTTCCTTCAGACTTTAAGCACAGAGATTAACCAGTCTTTGAACATTCCACCAAATGCAGATGACTTGGCAAGAAAAGGATAACTTTTAATATTCATTTGGAGACATATGCAAATAAGTGCCAAGGTTCGGAAGTCACCTTTGAATGAAACAGTTGTGTGTATACAATGCATTCTGGCTTTTGTTTGTATAGGAAAGGTGATTTTTTACACCTATGGAACTCCTAGGGTAGACTGTTTAGATTAGTTATGAGTTATTGCTCCTCAAAAAAATAAAAAAAATCCTAGAGAGTGGTGTGTCTTCATTTTATACAAAATATAAATCGAGCTCTAACCCAAATTTTACTTTCATTGTATGGTGCACTATTGTTGTCCCATCGGGAGTGTTAGCTAGGGTAATAGGGGGAGTGAGAAGTCCGCGACCGTGTAGGTGTATGCATGTGGGTCGTGAGCACAGCTCTGATGACCATAAGCTAGTGAGACTGACTACTCGCTAGTAAGAGCAAGATAGTAGCCTGATAGGAAGATAAGATAGTAGTAGCAACTAGGGTTGGCATAATTCGACCTTTGTCATTGTAACCCTAGAGTCACCATGAGGTGACAATCCCTTTTCCTCTGTAGTCCTATGGAGAAACATTTATAGTGAAGTATGGGAGGTCATCACCGTACCTCTCAAAAATACAAATAATATGCCCAATATGCTTACTAAATACAACCAAGTAGATAGTTTGGCAAGTCGGGGTCATCGTCGTGCCTCTCAAAACAAATAAAGAACTACATTAACACTTTAATAAAATATGCCTTTTCCCCGGCAACGGCGCCAAAATTTGGGAGGCCATCGTCGTGCCTCTCAAAGATAGTATTTATAGGCCCTAATTGCGGCTAACTACTAGAAAGTAGATAGTAGCAAGTCGGGGTCGTCCATGAGGAAAATTGGGTTTTATCGAATGTTAAACGTAGTTAAAAAGCACATAAAGAAGTCACTCTGCGCGTGTGGTAACAAAGTGGAGGGTTTTTGGTTTTGGAAAACACTACACTTAATTTAAACTACTAAATTAACAAACAATTATATAGAACAATGTAAATACGATCACACTAGCACAAAATATGTAACTAAGATGATAACGAGTTTTGGGCACAATTGGTTTACATTTCTAGTCATCCTTTGATCATCGAATAATTATCCTATTTTATGCATTAATCACATATTGTGGA
>JAULKL010186439.1:0-12266 GCA_032355745.1 Rubia rechingeri
GGCAAGGAGGAGCTCTTGGGATTGCAGAATAGGCCCAACCATATGAGTTAAATGGCAAGTAGTTTGAATGATAATAACCTGCTGCATTCCTAATATTTTACCATGGTGGCTGAAGTCAGCCTCCACCGTAGCCTCGGTCACCGCCTTCGTGCAGACGACTGCGATCTCCATATTCCACTACGTCTCCGTCCCCCGCTTTCGCCTTGACCTTTGCCACTGTGATTATTGGACTGCTAATTGGAGTCGACGGAAGAAGAAGACCCGCCACCATTGCTGTAGGCATGAGAAGACAACCCGCCAGTATTGTCAGCGGTCGTGAGAAGTGCTGCTCCGCCTTGGCCAAGAATGACAGAACTCTTATTCCAGCGAGTCTCCTTAAGGGTGAGCATCGATCTAGCAGTGTAGAAGGGCGGTAGTGGATTTTTTTTGAATAATCGTAGCCACGCCCTCATATCCATCGGAAGGCAGATGACTAATTGAAGAACAAGCTGATTGTTGCTGACAGGTGCATGACATTACTTAGGTTATCAGCAACCATTTTGAGATCCTGACAGTAAGTAGAGATGTTGAGGAAGTCATCCTTCTTAATTTGAGAAAATTGTTGTTCCAATAGTACTGCCCCATCATTCTTGTTGTCTTGAAATATGTCCTTCAATTGATCCTAGGCTTTTTAAGCAATCGATCCGGGTTGGAGAATGGTGTGGAGGAGGTCCGGAGAAATTGTGCTATAAATTCACCGCTTGGTGAGAGCCGTTTCACTCGCCAAATAACCTGCAAACTCAGGAAAATACTAATTACTACACCGATAAGCAGGGTCGATCCCACGAGGAGCAAGCAATAATTCTAATTTTTTTCTTCCAACTAATTTCACAAAGCCTGTGGTGATGCCACCACGCCTTAATTTTTAAAAATACACCAAAATTTGAAAATAATGAATCTAAAATTGAGAAATAATATATCTAAATGAATGATATCGGATAAGAATAAGTCATTCTAGTTAGTATTGATCATAGGCGCAATGATTAATCAATTCTTACACATCTATCGGTTATAGGAAAGTAGGTACGGTTAACCTCCCCGATTCTTTCTTACTTTATCAACCGTTAATCAATTATGATTAACTAACTGCTCCCCTTATCAAAATGTCCCCAGAAAGTATTCGCTAAACCATAACACACTTTGATAGCATTAAGAATCAAAAGAACCCGATATAGCATTTACCAAAGTAAAAGCAAATAGCAATGCACACTCAATTATTCCATATCTTGCTATTAAAGTCTTAACTAGTTAGCTGTTTTTCACAAGATTGTGCCACTTACTAATCCCATCCAACAATTACGTATTGGCGGAAATTAGATAGCTATATTCTAAAAACATTCAAGTTAGCCAGACTCAAACATATTAGAAATAAATTCAACCAAGAACATGCAAGAATTAATTATAAAGCAATTAATCCTCACGATTTATAAACTAACACTCGTTATTCCATACCGATATATAAATTAGCTACTTATAATAATTAAACTAAATAAATAAATAATAGTGAACAAAACATAATTTATCTAAATAAAATAACAACCATCAGATCAAACAAGAATAAACAAACCCAGAAATTGGTTGTGCATGCAAACCAGGAAATTGCATCTATGTCTGCGCACAAATATGCTGATGAAACCAAATAATTATGCCACCGAAGATCAAACAAACAAACTAAGATTTTTGTCAGCAAAACTACTTCTATCTATGTGTCTCTAGCATCCGGTATCAATAAGCGTACTAAATTTAATTGTGCACAGTTTCTGTATGGTGGCCTATTTCAACTCCTTTGCTCTCCCATCCTTCTGCCTGCTTCATTAGCTTTGCTCCTTCCCTAATTCCCAATCTTCCCACCGGCTGCTCTAAGTGAACAACAATTCACCGGTGTTCGGTTGCCCCCGTGACTCCAGCCACTTGCATTTCCCCTTCTTCTGCATGCTTGGTTCATTTCGCCTCTTCGTCAATTGCCAAATTTCGTCGGTCCCCGGTTACCTCCTCCCTCCACCTGCCTGCTTCGGATGACCCTTTTTTCTCCCTTTGCTACGTGTCTCGTTCGTGGTCCTCACCTCCCCCCGACTTATTCATTTAAGGTGAGTTGTGCTTTTATTTTTGTTCTCATTGTTCCACTTCATTGATTACCTCATCCATTTCTACTTTTACGCTTTTTGTACAGGTAAATATGGGGGCCCAATTTGGGGATCCAATTTGTTCATCGTTTAGGGGGTCCAATTTTTTCATCGTTATACCGCTTTGTTCTTCCGCTTTAGCTCTTCTGTGCCTATTTTTTTGCTTTCTCTACGGGTTAGTTTGGGGGCTCTGATTTGTTGATCGTTATACCGCTTTCTGCTTTCATTTTTGCTTTCCTGATTTCTTTTCTGTGCGGATGAATTTGGCTTTCCCGTTTCAGCGTATTTATTTCCTGTAACTTATCTCTGTACTTTCAGTTTCTTGGACTCACATTTTCCCCTTCTTTTACAGGTAATTTATACTTCCCTCCTTTTGTCTTCAGTCTATAAAACAAGTGTAAGGTCCCTTCTCTTGTTTTATATGTGTTCCATTTCTTGTTTTTTACCTGCCCTTTATTGTGTTAGGATTCAATGACCTTAGTTTGCGCATTTTTTGTTCTGGTTTTTGGTTTCCAAAGAGGGTTGTTCCATTGCTTGCTTGTTAAATTTTACTATAGGTTTCTCAAGTAAGGTTTCTGTACCAGATGAAACTTTAGTTTTTACATTTTTTTGAAGAGTTTCTCATGTATTGAGGCATTATAGCAAAAGCAAGCCAAAGAGGTTAGGGATGTTAGAAAGTGGCCAGAGAGCTTAGGTGGGATTGACTTTTAGAAGTATGAAAACCCCCTTTACGTTTATGATTTAATATGCTTCTAGTTTCGATCCAGATGAATCTGTGGTTGCTTTTATGCTTTAATTGGATATTCAAGCTTCTAATAGCCTTTAATTTGTATATGTTATTACTCATTTTATTTGTATAATTTGTACGACCAGAAGCTGATGATGCAGTAGAAAAGCTCTGACGTTATGTATGATGACTGATGAGTATGTAAATGCGGAAAAGAATGATCTTTAGAACTTAAAAGTTAAAACTGTTAAGTATAAGCCATGAGAAATTAGGGAAAAACCTGACATGTTCTGCCATTTGGATTGTTGGTGTAAGTTCTGTTGGTATTTCCTATTATATTTGAGTGCTTCAGTTTTCATGGTTGGATATAAGTTGCAAATATCAAGCTTTTCATTATAGTGATTCAAATATCTGCCTCCTTTGGGAGCTTCATTTTGTTGGATGTTTTATTGATTGAACTGGCTCTTTGTTTTTTTCTCGGTGCAGTATATATCCCTGTTGTTCATTGGGAAGTTGATTGTCATTTTAGTACGTGGATTCTTAAATAACTTGTTGAAGGTATGTTTACTTTTGGTACTCACTTTTGTTTTGACATGATATAAATATGTTTTTACTGGTTCGACTTTAGGAATATTGTGTTTATTCAGAAAAAAGTTCAAACTATCTTTCATAAATGTAAAGTGTGGAAAAGTAGTTTCATCTGAATTTGGTCTGGGTTTTGATTTTTGAAGTGATTAAGGCTTACTTGTCGTTGTGTGTAGTTCACTTTTCGTTGGGAAAAGGAAAATGCGGCAATGTTTACACATTTCTATTTCCACTATCAAGTATGTATACACAGACTTGTTACTGGAGTGTGTTTGACGTTCAGTTCTTCTTTGCAGTTTCTAGAGTTGAGAGTGGATCTTCAAGTAATGTTGTGCTCTTCCTGTTGGAGATCATGGGGATGTATTTTATATATTCCATTCTTTTGATTAGAAAAAGCCTTACGACTGAATACCAGTAAAGTTATCCTCAACGTCTCTTTTCCTTCAATGCAGTTTATCACGCATCCTGATACAAAATCTTTTTAAATATTTTATCAACTTCTTGGATTAGATTCTATGTGTATCTTTATAGTTTTTGCGTATCTTTTTCCCCTCTTGTAATGTAAGAAGTTTTCAAGTGAATGATTTGACTTGGATGCATATGGAAATAAGGATCCATTTGCAATTAGGAATGGAAAATCCTATGGAATTAGTGCAAATGCTACGAGCCTGTTTTTACACTCGTTTTGCACTTCACATCATGTTTAATACCATCTCCCATTCTGGGAAATCTTTTGGTTGCATTAGCTCAGCTTGTAGGAGAATAATCAAGGCAGCTGCATTATCTTTTAGTTAACATGCCTTGTACTTTTTGGACTTATGAACTTCATGACTTAATCATTTGATTGCATGGCAGGACAATAATTACAGAGATTTTGGATGGTGACATCCAATTCGACTTTTACCAACATTGGTTTGATGTTAGGTGTGTATTGCTTTCTTATTTCGCAAACAGTCTTCCCTCTTTTTCTCTTACTGGGCAGTGTCTGATTCATAGATTACATACTAGCGCATGAAAAAATTAACCTGCACTTTTTTGTGAGAAATGCACAGGTTATGCCGAGAAAGACCTTTACTTTTTTAGACCACCGCATTTTTAGGCTGTAATTATATCTTTCTCGTATTGTTTTAGCAGCAGAAATACATTGTTATAATGCATATCAAACAAAGAGGGAAATATCCACAGTTCTTCTCTGTGGAACAAAAATGACTACAGATGCTATTAAAGTCATTTAGTTATGAATGTTTAGTTTTCCTCATCTTCTCTATCCGTTTTTGATGCAGGCTACTAGTTTGGCTATTATAATGGTTTCTCAATGCAACAACTCATTGACAAATGACTTGTTTCACCACTAAGCGTGATTTACTGGTGCTCTTTTGTCCTGTCATTAGTATATGTTAAATTTTCTTCTCTGACTGTGAATTTTATTTGGCAAATACAGGTTACAGCTCAATCTGATGATGGAAAATGGAAATTATGTGCAAATACAGGTCTGAACTGAGATGAAATGGTGTGCAAATGCCGGGGACATAAGCTCTTTCTATGAACATATCTCTGTCTTTTCCCTACATCCAAGGAAGAAAAATGGGCTCTTAAATTTATGTATTTTATTAATGGTGTAAATCAATAGTTGTTCGAAGAACTGACACATGAACTGCCCATGTAAGATTGATTTTCATTTTGGATTTCTGTTGGTTTTAGTGATGTATTTTAAAACTACAAATTTTACAATTCTATACGGGTTAGAACCATACAAAGTGTGGTATGGATAATCTAGTTAATATATATACCGTGCAGTTGCCTAATTACACAAAATCAAATCCCAATCTAATTCAGACTCTTTTTCCGAAAGAAAATAAAACAAAATATATTCTAACTCTAATTAACTAATTCCTAATGTTAAGGAATTTCAAATGGAAAGAGATAATTCAATCCTTATCAATATGGGAAGTGAATATCTTATTTTCATCAAATCCATATTTCTTCAATAATTTAATTTTCACCCCATAATTTCAGCAGTTCTGCTTTTGTCTTCTTTCCTTCATCCCTGGAATAATGTCTTATAAAATAAGAATATTTTCCATTGGAGCACATTTCCTCATTAAAAACCTTAACCTAGAAAACCCAGTGGGAAAAACCACTGGTTAAGGGAAAAAGAGTACAATGTATATTTCCACTTTCAAACCACTTATAGATCCTAGACTCATTAAAAATAATTCGTGGATCCTCTCTCTAACTACTCTTCTCTCTCTCAGAATACTTTTCAACTGCCGTTAACGGCTAATTTGCTACAGGAACTTCATCAGCTCCACCCTAACATGGCTGCTCCGCCACAAGGCGTGAGCCCGGCCACCTACCTTCAATCCCTCCTACTCCCCAGAAACCCTCTCAATCAAACCACACCAAGCCCCAATTTGATCAACCTGCATCCTCTACTCAAATTCCAAGGCGAAACTGCCTCTATATTCCTACAAGCTGAAATCAAAGAAATTACAGTCCCCTTTAACCACACCCTAATCAGAAAATTCTCAAGGGGAATGCCAACTCTTGAAGTGATCAGAAGAGAGATATCGAAGATAGGCCTTCAAGCTGACTTCCAAGTGGCAGTGATGGATTCAAGGCATGTCAGGCTTACCTTCAATCAGGAAAGCGATAGGCAGAAAATCTGGAGCAAACCGGTATGGTATCTTGGAACCCAATTTATGCGCGTTCTAAAATGGTCTACAGATTTTGATCTGGATGAAGAACCGCCTTTTGTTCCTATCTGGTTTAATATTGAATATCCCCCTACACATTATTTTCACCCAGCTGCCCTAACAGAGATCGGGAATTCTATTGGGAAATTCATCCAAGTAGATACCCCTACCAAGAATTTTACAAGGCCTTCTATCATTAGAATGTGTTTAGAATTCGATCTTAGAAACCCTCTGCCAAACAGAATTAGGTTGGGTTCAATTGCAAAAAATAAGTGGTACAATATAGTATTTGAATCCAAGCCCTCTTACTGTTTCACTTGCCTCAAACTAGGATACTCAGACTCCAGTTGCAGAAGGAATGTCGGGGGTTAAAACCTACTTCCAGTCCAAACTCTACACCTGTTCCCTCAGACCAATCTGTGCCTGCCAGAAACACTCAGGAAAACTCTGCCACACACTTAGATAGTGATTCTGATATCAGCCACAAAGGTCCAACCTTTTCTAAAGATAGTAACAAGCTAAAGGGATCCCCCAAAAGCTACAATATGAAGAGAAATTCAGTTGAAGTGTGGAAGAAAAAAGAATCCTTCAGTGTTGCAAGCTCCTCAGGCCTGGGTCCTATGGAAAAGGAAAATTATTGGAGAAGCCAATCCTCAGATCAATTCCAAGATGCTGTTTTAGATGATCTGCATATTCAAAACTTAGATCCAGGAGATTCCAATATAATATCACATAAGGAAGCTAATCTCATAGCAAGCATCAAGGATCATCCCATCAGATTTCACTATAAGGATGATCTCTCACCCCTTTTCTCTCCTAAATCTAAATCCATTAGCTCTACTGCTTTAGCTATCATACCTCATGAAGAACCAGTTTCAACTAATAATAGTTTTGTACTTCTGTAAGATTTAAATGTAGAAGAAAATTTCAAACAAGGTGAGATAGAAGGAAGTGACGGATTGGATGATTCTCTGTCAGAAGGCTCCACCTATAATTCTGAGGAGAGCATGGATCTAGAAGATGCAGTAATCCACCAAGCAGGGCTCAAATGACTCCCAACAGGTAACATCAGGTAAGGTGGTTTCCACTCCTGATAGAAATGTCAAAGGTAAAAATAAAAAGGGATCAGGCTCTAAAAGAAAACTATTATACTGGTCTAAACATGATCTTAAGATCACCAAACAAAAACAAACACCATTAGTTTAAATGATTAAACACACCATAATTGCAAATTGTTTAATTTGGAATAGTAGAGGCTATAATAAATCAATCCCTAGGCTAAAGTCTCTTATAGTAAGACATAGGATATCTCTGTTATGTCTAATTGAACCAATGCATGATAATAAGGAAATTATGAAGCTTAAAATGACTTTAGGCTTCCAAAACCATATATGTGCTGATAACCAAAAAATATGGTTAATGTGGGATCATCTTTTAACCTGTACCTTTCACTCTCAGCATTCTCAATGTTTAGTTATGCAGATTGTAGATAGGGGAAATAATATTCCGTGGCTAGCTATTTTTTGTCTATGCAAAGACTACAAGATCCCTAAGAAGAAAATTATGGTTAGATCTACTAGATTTACCTCAGTCCCCTAAGCTCTTAATAGGTGATTTAAATGTCATAACATCACAGTCTGAATATAAAGGAAGTAGCCTCCCTAATCTTGATAATATAAAAGATTTCAATAATGTAATTGAAGCTCTGAAGCTAATGCATGTCAACACTGTTGAGTCCCAGTTTACATGGTCAAATAATAGGTTACATGGTAGAATATATAAAAGACTTGATAGAGGCTTGTGTTGTCAAAATTGGTGCCTATTGTACACTAATAGTTCCATTCAAATTTTGAATAGAACTTGCTCTGACCATTCCCCAATGTTGCTGTCTATTCAGTCATCTCAAATCAGCTTGCCAAAACCCTTTAGATTCCAAATAATGTGGCTAAATAGAGAGAATGAAATCAGACCTTTAATCCTACAAAACTGGAACCATCCTTGCCATTTAATTGGTATGGAACTCTTCTGTTTCAAGCTGAGAAGACTTAAAAAATTCTTGAAAATATGGAATAGAGAATCTTTTGGTAATATTAGGGATAATGTTTTAAAGGCTGAACAACAGGTTAATCAAGCTGAAAATGAATTACTTAACCTAGATAATGAGCAAAACCATAGCAACTTAAATAGAGCCAAGGCAATTTTACTTAGGGCCTTAAAGGAGGAATCCATTTTCTGGCATAAAAAATCCAAAGTTAAATGGCTAAAATTGGGAGATAATAACACTAAAATTTTCCATTTAACTAACAAATAAAAAAACTCCAGGACAATGATCACAAAAATCAAGAGTAGTTCAGGTGTTTGGCTAACAGATCAAGAAGAGATCTCCCAGGAAGGTCTTACCTTCTTCCAGAACTTACTGACCCAATCTCAGCTTGATCACTCAGCTACCTACCTCAATTCTTTCCTTCACGGTATACCTGAGGTCATTTCCCCTGAAGACAATAGAAAACTTCTTCTGCCTGCAACTTTAGAAGAGATCAAAGAGGTAGTTTTTAACTCAAATCAGGACAGTGCACCTGGCCCAGATGGTTTCCCTGCAAAGTTTTATAACTTCGCATGGGATATAATCAAAGCTGACCTCTCGGAAGCTGTAAACCAATTTCTTAGAGGTTTCCCAATCCCACAATCCATCTCAGCCACTTGGATCACCCTAATACCCAAGAAACCAACTCCAGAAACCTTTGCTGACTATAGACCAATAAGTCTATCTAATTTCTTGAATAAAATATGTTCAAAATTGATAATGGACAGATTACAACCTCTAATGAATGTGTTAATCTCTAAGGAACAAACAACTTTCATGAAAAATAGAGATATTGCTGATAACATTATTCAAATGCAGCAGATGGTTAGGTTTCTAAACTCAAAATGTGATAACTTAATCTTAAAATTGGATATGCATAAAGCTTTTGACATGGTTTCATGGGGTTTTTTAAATTCTGTCTTGATAAGATCAGGTAACTTAGTAAAAATCATTCTAGCTAACATTGCATCAGTATCTTTTTTAGTTCTTTTTAATAGAGTTCCCCTAGGTTTCTTTAAGGCATCTAGGGGAATAAAATAGGGTAACCCCTTGTCTCCTTTTCTTTATAATATCTTGACAGAATCCTTCTCTAGAGCCCTCAAATCATATTTCGTTAATGGTCATTTGCAGTATTTTTATATTACAACAAATGCTATTAAGGTAACTCATATGATGTATGCAGATGACGCCTCTATTTTTCTGAGGGGAGGAGATAGAAATCTAAAAGGAATTAGGAAGTTTCATTATGTTTATCAATCTGCCTCAGGTCAGTAAATAAATTACCACAAGAGTGAATACTTCCTGGGTACTAAATCAAACAATGCACAACATAGAAAGGTTAGAGAAATACTAGGAATGAAAAAGGGATCTTTTCCTTTTAAATACCTAGGAGTGCCAATATTTAATGGTAGGAATAGAACCGTACATTTTCATGATTTTCTTGAAATTATTGACTCAAAGTTAAACAACTGGAAAAATAAGTGGCTATCTCATGCAGGCAAACTGGTTTTAATGAGAACATGTATTCTATCTCTCCCACTGCATATCTTTGCTACTGTTATTCCCCCAAAGAGTGTGATGAAATGATGGAAAAAAAGGTTTCACATTTTCCGTGGGGATCTACAGAAATAGGAAATAAAAGGGTTTGGAGATCATGGGGTAAAATCTCATTTCCAACTTCTGAAAATGGTCTAGGCATTAGAAATATTCACCATTTTATTAGAGCTTTCTCTTGTAAATTGTGGTGGAAGATGCAAGTCAATGACTCAACCTGGGCTAACTTCTTATGGTCTCTACCAGAATCCTCTAAATTATGTCCTCTTTGGAATAGAATTTGTTCAGTCACCCAATTCTGCAACAATAACTCTATGATTATTCCGGGTAATGGTGACTGCAGTTTCTGGAATGGAAACTGGTCAGGAGAAGGGACATTATACTACAAATGGCCTATAATTACAATCCCTTTCCCTGATTTTTCTCTGGCTGAGGTGGTACAAAATAGGTCACACCTAATCCAAATACTGGAGCCATATTTGGCTACCAACATCATCTCCATTTTGCAGGATACAAGCTCAATCCAAATTACAAGGACAGATTGGTGTGGATGGCTGCTACAGACGAAAATTTCTCAATCAAAGCTACCTACAACAAATTGAGAGAAACAAGAAATAGAAGACCTTCACTTCAAAGGATCTGGAAAAATTATATTCCAAGTAAGATCACTTTTTTCATATGGAGACTCATGAATAACCTTTTTCCTTTTGATGATATTCTCCTTAAGTTTGGTTTTAATCTCCTATCTAAGTGTTGGTAATTGGATAATGCTAATTCCATAGAGCATTTTTATAATCAGTGCACCTTTTCTTTAGAGATTTTGAATCAAATTCATGCTATTATGGGTATAACACATCCAACCTTTAGCTCAGTCTGGAATAGGTTATCTTTTTACATAAATAACCCAGCCACATTCGGGACACAAAGCATTATAATCCTTTCCCTAGCTCTAAACACTTTCTGGGAGTTTAGGAAAGCAAAAAATGCTTACATCTATGACAATGCACAAGTTTCTACGGGCATCATTATATCAAATGTCAAGCATTCTATATTCTACATGTTCTCTGCTTTCCCTTTACAAAAAGCTGCCCAGGCTGATACTTTCTGGACTAACTGTGGTTTGATACCTAAAATACATTATAAACCAAAACAGAAAATAAAATTTTGTACTTGGAAACCACTTGTTTTTGTTTTGAAATGTAATGTTGATGTAAGCTATAAACTTGGGGAAATGTCATCACATGGAATGATTTTTAGGGACCAGGAGGGTAAAATGACCGATGTCTATTTTTTTAAAAAGGAATGCTGCACGTGCTTTAGAAGCTAAACTTATTAGAATAGAGATAGCATTACAAATAGCAAAAGATGCTAATATTTATCTTTCCATAATAGAGTTGGATTGTTTAAATGCTGTGAGATATGTAACTGCACCATTAAAATCTCCATATGGTCTTTTTAACAAATGCATAAACATTAAGGAATTGCTAGGTGGAATCACTTTAACTCACTCATACAGAGAATGAAACTTGGTGACAGATTCAATTGCTAAATTTAGGTCTGAGTGGAGCCAAAATCAGCATACCAGTAAAATTGACCTCTGCAATTTAGACTCTAGAACGAAGGGACTGATTTGTTTGGAACAAAATCATGTTCCAAATATTAGAATTTCAAATTTTGATCCTCCTTGACCTCTCTTTTATCTATAACATGCTCCTGCAATATTTCTTACTACCCTTTTTAGAAGTGGTACTGCTGCTCTTTATGTTTCCATTACAGAAGCAGCTGGGATTTTCTCTTCACTAGTGTGGCTAATTTCTGCAAACTGTTGCTGTTGATGCTGCTGATGCTCCTGCTGCACCTGCATTACTAATGCAGATGTCTCTTTATTTTCAACTGCTCCAGTTTGATCCTTATTTCCTTCAACAAGGCACAAGCTAATGCCATTCTATCAAATTCTGGGGTCTCACGAAGGAGGCCTTGCATATCCTTACTCTTATGGCTGAGGAAGAGATCTCTCTTGAACTAGATAATGCTGAAGGTTCTCTACTATATGCCCTACCATGTCTGGCCATTTATAAATTAA
The DNA here is from genome assembly GCA_032355745.1 of Rubia rechingeri. NCBI lineage: Eukaryota > Viridiplantae > Streptophyta > Magnoliopsida > Gentianales > Rubiaceae > Rubia > Rubia rechingeri. Next base: position 11,891 of record JAULKL010186439.1, read on the forward strand.
CACTTGGGGTGGAGATTTATGAAATGGAATCACATGGTTGTTTTGTTGGATTTTCTCTTAATCCTTTGGATATATCCTATTGTTACATATGTGTAACCCTTAGTTAGATCATTGTTTTTTAGGCTTAACTGTAACTCCTATAAGGGATACTCTTTTTCTTTAATAAGGCATGGGGAGCGTTAAATATAACCCCTACCTATTTATAAAAAAAATAGATCCTAGACTCATTCACTCATTCCTTCACGTTAATTGCATATGGGGAATATTATCACTTCCATTTGAAGATCAACATTCATTTATTCTTAGTTAGTAATTTGCAAAGACGTTCAACGACCATTTGCAAACCTCATTGATAAGCACTTTAGACAAACAACGC
>JAULKL010187506.1:0-12265 GCA_032355745.1 Rubia rechingeri
ACAATCGTGTGATACATCAAATACATAGAAGTCCACCAAAAACACCAAATTGAAAACTCGGACCATCACATACTTTACTAGTCCACAAGGACTAGTTTGAGAGTGATCGGCCATTTGGACGATTATCCCAGTCTCTTTAAATTCACCTATTTCTAGCTTCTCATAAACGCACGAAGGAATGACATTAATAGAAGCTCCTACATCAATCATAGCATTTTTCACCAACTTACCACCTAAAAATAGGAATTGAAAACATGCTATGGTCATCACATTCTATTGGAAATTTTCTATGGTTATGAGTGGCGACTCCCCGTATTTTCACTTTACCTATTTTCTTACGGGGTTTATTCCTCTTTCTTATACATGCAACTTAAATTTTTTTTGCATATGAGGAAATATGTTTTATCAAGCCTAAGATTGGGAAACTAACCTCCACCTTCTAAAATATGTTTTGGATATGGTCATCATTGGTTGTCACTTTCGGCCTTCCTCTTGGTGCATAGGGAAACGTTGCGGGAGATCAACCCTTGCTTTAGGTGCTGGAAGCTCCTTGATAGGTTCCTCCACAAAAAATTCTTGTTCCTACCAAGTTGGTTTTGTTGTGTCCGTGACCAAATTCTCCTCTTTTAGGATTTTCTTCTCGGGCTCTCACACCTCCTTCCCGCTTCTCAAATTCAAAGAACTAACATTTCTCGAATTAACCTCCGGTTGGAAAAGAAGTTTGCCAGACTCTTTGGCCGCAAGTTGGCTTACCGAGGTGGCAAGTTTCCTGACTTTAATCTCAATATTATTTTTGCTCGAGAATGCCCTCGTACCAAGATCTTCAATATCTCACCTTGTAAGGATGATATGGAAAACTAGCCAAATATATCTTGAACCATTCCCAATACTCGTAGAGGGACTCATTAGAAAACTGAGAGATGTTGGATATTTGCTTCTTCAAGCCCATGGACTTTGAAGCTGGGAAGAATTTCTCAAGAGAGTTGTGCTTCATATCCGTCCATGAGGTGATACAACTGGGCGGTAGATAGTATAACCAATTTTTTCCAAATCCCAAAATGAGAAGGGAATGCCCTCAGAATTTAGTCTTCTCTAAACACCCACCAGTTTCATGTTGGTAAAAACTAGGTGGAACTCTGAAAGATGCTTGTTTAGATCTTATAAGGCTATCCCAAGGAAAGTAGATAAGAAATGGATCATGTCGCTCTTGAGCTCGCACGTCACGTAGGGTAGCAACGGTGGGAAAATGATGTATAATGGTTAATTCTCCAAGTTTGGAGCCATCAATTCTCTCGGTTGTCCTCTGCCATTTCTTCTTTATCTAAGTTTACCAAAAGTGGTCCTTGTAGAACTTCCGGCCTGGGTCTCCTCTTTCTTCCTCGCCTACTACCTGTTGGACTATTAAAACTCCCAAGTTCTTGGCATGGGTGTGTACCATAAACCGGGAATAAAACAATGGCAAACTAAAATCAACACTAGCAAAAGGGTTAGAAGTAACTGAAAACAAGTAGGAACGCTCAACAAAAAAAACAATAAAAACAAAAACAAAAACAAGAACAACACTACTTACTCAACTATCATATTATGCAAGTTAACTACTAGACAGTTAAAATAACATTCCCAGAAATGGCACCAAAATTTTAACCCGCCCCCTCCCGAGCATCATTAAACACGAAAGGAGGCTGAGTTATAAATAAGATTTATATGTTGCTCCCATTCCTACTACTATACTACCAATAATGGTAGATAGAGGCAAGTAGGGTCATCCAAAGAGATGTTGGGAAATCTAGTAATATACTAAACACAACCGTGGTTAGGTCGTCAATCTGACCACGTGTTAGGAATAAACAGTGTTGTGAAAATACTCATTTGGGGGGTTTTTTGAACTATCAACTACAAGCATGTAATCGATGGAATAAACTATGTAAACAAACACTCGGGAAATTTTTGTGTAACATGGTTAATTTTATTTCGATCACCAATTTCATCAAATACAAGAACTTAGCCCTATTCTAGTGTTTGTGTCACGTGGTATGGACAATGGTCAAAACTTTCCCCGACCTATTACATAGAGGTACCATATAAAATCTTCCATCAGTCTCGCCTCAGCAACTAGGGGAGTGCTACAACAGTTATGGCACATTGCGGAGGTCTGATTCTCCGTTGTGCGATTAAGTCCCTGGCGGAACACCATGAACGAATTACCCCTAGGCCTACAAAGGCAAAGGAAGTAGCCATCTTACTGATGGCCTCTAGGATCACCAAAATAATCCTTGTTTTCTACCTACTCTATCTCTAACTGCAACCCTTTAGACCTCTTTGTTCGACTAACTAGATGCATGTTCGATCGCGATGATTAACAACGGTAAGCTTCGTGCATACGCTGAGATCCAGACTATCGTCACCCCAAGCGAATCCAGGTTTCCTTAACCAGAGAGCATAAATAGTTCACCAACATGAAAGTAGACTCGGTTGTGTGCCAACAATGTGTGACAATCATGCAATTCACAAGAATATTAAGAACAAGCCAAAATAATGATCACAAAACACATAGAAATAGGTAGATCTAGAAATATCACAAAATATACATTAACCCATGAATACATATATGTTCCCCAAGCTAGATCCCTACTCCCTAAGCATTGAACCCAACTATTTCATTGTATTCAACACATTTGGGCAAAAAAAAGATAAAAAGAGGAAAAGAAAAGAAACTAGAGAGAAGTGAGGGTGTTTTCTCTCACTAGCCACCAACTATGGTAGAGATACCTGATGGAACAACACACCTATTTAAGCAATATGAAGCAAGGAAATCAATCAGTTGATAAATACTGGCAAGATCTTGAATTGACCATGAGAATGGTCAGGATGAAAGAAGACGACGCATTCATTAAGAATCGATTCATAGAAGGCTTATGGGAAAATCTTCAAGTACTAGTTAGATTTCAACAACATGTATCAATGAGAGATTTATTGGTGAAAGCAAGGTTGGTTGAGAGCATCCCATGGCCAAGGAAACAACAGGACAAATTTCCCAGTCAAAAATTAGTGTTTGACCCGGGAACCCTAGTTTAAGTCCTGGAAGAGGGTTAACTATGGTCGATGAAATTCAATTCAAATCTGACTCATAATCCCAGTGAAAGAAGGACAGCTTTCTCAAATTAATAGTCTTCAAAAAATCCCAGTAAGTTCACTGCTTCTTCATCAAATTCAATTTATTCTAATACTCCTACTTGTTTCCATTGTAAATAAAGAGGATACATTTGTAGCACTACAAGAAACGTATGATCTTGATTCTTTGAAGTAGACTTACTTGTATTTCATATGGATTGTGGTATATTAGAGGCATCCATTATCCGTTGATTAAGAATAAAAGTAGGATTTAATAGGTCTAGGTAGGTTCAAAGCTGCCCATCACTTTCCCTATTACTCGCCTGAAGTTAGAAGATCCAGAGTCAAACTCTGGCCTACGATTGTTAAAGTTGTTGGATGGGGTCTTTTTCCAGATTAATGTACTTTCAAAAAACCAAATAGGTCACTCATGGATACATTATGTTTAAGTTTAATCATTATTTGAGATTCTCCCTTAATCTTTCGATAAACAGGTTCTTCACAAATGCATCATGCTCTCGCATACCAACCCTTCTCACGGGTAGTTCAAGATATTTACAATATTCATCCACTGTTTCATATCCTTGCATTATATATCTTAAGTATGAGGGTTTATCCATTAAGTACATGATGGGAAAAGGATCCAACGCACCCCAATCTTCAATCTTCCCCAGGTAGCAATCAGTCTGTTCCAGCAAATGCTCTTGACTCTTTAAAGTAGACTTGGATTATGTATGGATTGTGGTTTATTTGAGGCAGCCATTATCTGTTCATTAATACTAAAATTCGGATTTGAATTCTTCTGGGTAGGACCAAAACTACCCATCACTTTCCCTCTTACTCGGGCAAAGTTATAAGATCCCAACTCAAACCCTGGCCTTTGAGGTTAAAGCTGTAGGATAGGGTTTTTTTCAGCATGAAAGTACTTTCAACAAACCTTACTTTCACCAAAAATCACTCATTGATACATTGATTTGAAGCTTAATCGGTATTTGGATATTCTCCCTTAGTCCTTCGATAAAGAGGTTCTTCACAAATGCATCATCCTCTCTTATACCACCTCTTTTCATGAATAGTTCGAGATATTTCCAATATTTCCCTGCTTCATATTCTTAAGTACGAGTGTTTTATCATTAGGTACATTTTTGGAACATGATACAAATGAAGGCCGGTCTTCAACCTTTCCCAGGTAGCAGTCAGTCTTTTTTCAGCATATGCTCTTTATTCTGTGAGCTAGACTTACTGTGATTTCACATGGATTGTTGTTGATTTGAGGCATCCATTCTTTGTTCAATAGGAATAAATATTGGTTTTTAATACGTTTGGGTAGGACCATAGCCGCCCATCACATTGCCTCTTCCTTGGCCGAAGTTAGAGGATTCCCAGTCAAACCCTGACGTTTGATTGTTAAAGCTATAATATGGGGTCTTTTTTGGCCTTAAGGTACTTTTAACCAAACTTTATTTCACTAATAAGTCCTTGAATGGTACATTATGTTGAATCCTAATTGGTATTTGGAGATTCTATCTCAGTCCTTTGATAAATATGTTCTTTATAAATACATTATTCTTTCGAATACCAACCCTTCTCATGGTTAGTTCGAAATATTGCCAATATTTATCACGGTGCAATTTCCTTCTTTATGTTACTCAAGTAAGTGTTTTTTTCCATCATGTACATGGTTGGAACATGATACAAATGAGAATAGGTCTTCAATCTTCTCCAAGTAGCAATCAGTCTCATTCAACATACGCTCTTGATTCTTTGAACTATACTTACTTTGATTTCTGATGGATGGTGGTTGATTAGAGGTAGTTATTCTTCATTTGTTAGGACTAAAATTTGGAATTAAATGTGTTAGGGACCACAGTTTCCCATCACTAACCCTCTTCCTCGGCCGAAGTGAGAAGATCATGAGTCAAACCCTAGCCTTTGATTTTCAAATCCACGGGTTAAGTTCTTTTCCGCCTTACGATACTTTCAACAAACCCTTACTTAACCAATAAATCCCTCATTAGTACTTTATGTTGAAGCTTAACATGTATATGGAGATTCTCCCTTAGTCCTTCGATAAATCGGTTCTTCACAAATGTATCATCCTCTCACACTATTGCATACCAACCCTTCTCATGGTTGGTTAGAGGTATTGCCAATATTCATCCATGTTACAATTCGTGTACTTCTTAATGTTTAATTACGAGTGTTTTTCCATCAAGTACTTGGTTGGAACATGATATAAATGAAGCCTGGCCTTCAATCTTCCCCCAGTAGCAATCAATCTCTTCAACGATTTGCTCTTGATACTTTGAAGTAGACTGACTTTGATTTTGTATGGATTGTGGTTGATTTGAGGCAGCCATTCCCCATTCAGTAAGACTAAAAGTCATATTTCAATATGTTTGGGTAGTACCAAAGATGTCCATCACTTTCCCTCTTACTCGGCCAAAGTTTGAGGATCCCGAGTAAAACCCTAGCCTTTGATTGTTAAAGCTGTTGAATCGAGTCTTTTTCTGCCCTAAGTTACTTTCAAGCAACCTTGCATTCACAAATAAGTCACTTATTAAAAAATATGTTGAAACTTAATTGGTATTTAGAGATTCTCTCTTAGTATTTTGATAAACAAGTTCTTCAAAAATGCATCATCCTCTCGCATACCTACCCTTCTAATGATTAGTTTGAGATATTGCTAATATTGATCCAAGGTGTGATTTCCTTAATACATATTGGCTAACAACGCATGTTTTTCCATCAAGCACATGGTTAGAACATGACACAAATCAAGCCTGATCTTAAATATTTCTCTAGTAGCAATCGTTCTCTTTCAGTATATGCACTTGATTCTTTGAACTATACTTAATATGGACTTTAGATTGATTGTGGTTTATTTGAGGCATCCATTCTTCGTTCAGTAGGACTAAAAGTTATATTTGAACATGTCTTAGTAGGACTGCAGCCACCCATCATTTTCCTTCATCCTCGGCCTAAGTTAGAAGATCCTGAGTCAAACCCTGGCCGCTGATTGATAAAGCTGTATAATGAGGTAGTCTTCGACATTTATGTACTTTCAACCAACCTTTCTTTTAAAAAAATGTACCTTGTTGATACATTTTTAAAATCTTAATCGGTATTTATAGATTCTCATTTAGTCCTTCGATAAACCGGTTCTTCACAAATGCATCATCCTCTCCCATACAAACCCTTCCAATGGTTAGTTCGAGATTATTCCAATTTTCATCCTTGGTGCAATATCCTTGCTTCATATTGCTTAAGTATAAGTTTTTTTTGCATCAAATACATGGTTGGAACAAGATACAAATGAAGCCCAGTCTTCAATCATTCCCCAGTAGCAATCAGTCTCTTCATGCATATACTCTTGATTCTTTGAACTAGACTTACTTGGATTGCAGATGGATTGTTGTTGATTCTAGGAAATCATTCTTCATTAATTAATACTATATGTAGGATTTGAATATGTCTGGGTATGACCAAAGCTGCCCATGACAGTACCTTTTCCTTGGCCGAAGTTATAAGATCTGGAGTCAAACTGTGGCATCTGATTGTTAAAGTTGTTATATCGTGTCTATTTTGGCCTTATGGTTCTTTTAAAAAACCTTTATTTCACCAATAAGTCCTTCATTGATACATTATGATGAAGCCTAATTGGTATTTGGATATTCTCCCTTACTCCTTTGATAAATAGGGTGTTTACAAATGCATCATTCTTTCACATACCAACCCTTCTCATGGTTAGTTGGAGATATTGCCAATATTCATCATGGTGCATTTAGATTTCTTAATATGACTTACGTATGAGTGTTTTCCATCAATTATGTTGTTGGAACATGATAGAAACAAAGCCATGTCTTTAATCTTTCCCAAGTACCAATCAGTCTCATCCAGCATATGATTTTGATTCTTAGAACTATACTTACTTGATTTCATATGAATTGTAGTTAATTTAAGGTAGCCATTCTTCGTTCATTAGGAATAAAAGTCAGATTTGAATATGTTAGGGTAGGACCACAGTTTCTCATCGCTGACCCTCTTCCTCAGTTGAAGTGAGAAGATCCCAAGTCAAACCCTGGCCTTTTATTCTTCAAGCCGTACGTTGGGATCTTTTTCGGCATTACGTGACTTTCAACAAACCCATATTTTACCAATACATCCCTCATTTATACTTAATGTTGTAGATTAATTGGTATTTGGAGATTCTCCCTTAGCTTTTCGATATATCGATTCTGCACAAATGTATCCTCCTCTCGTTGTCTCGCATACCAACTCTTCTCATGGTTAGTTTGCGATATTACTAATAATCATCCATTTTGAGATTTCTTGCATCATACTACTTAAGTACAAGTATTTTTCTATCAAGTGTATGGTTTGAACGTAATACAAATGAAGCCCGTTCTTCAATCTTTCCCTAGTAGCAATCAGTTTCTTCCAGCATATGCTCTTGATTCTTTGTACTAGACATAATTGGATTTCATATGGATTGTGGTTGATTTTAGGTAGCCATTATTCATTCATTAGGACTAAAATTTAGAATTGACATTCTGATGTGGATTTTGGTTGATATCAGTCAAACCCTAGCCTTTGATTGATAAAGCTGTAGGATGGGGTCATCTTCCGCCTTAATGTACTTTCAACCAACCTTGGTTTTAACAAAAGTCCCTCATTGATACATTTTGTTGAAGATTAACCGGTATTTATAGATTCTCATTTAGTCCCTCAATAAACCAGTTTTTCACAAATGTATCATCCTCTCGTATACAAACCCTTCTCATGGTTAGATTTAAATTATTCCAATTTTCATCCATGGTGTAATTTCCTCAGTTCATATTTCTTGTACAAATGTTTTTCCATCAAGTACGTGGTTGGAACAAGATACAAATGAAGCCCAGTCTTTAATCTTTCCCAAGTACCAATCAGTCTCTTCCACCATATGCTCTTGATTCTTTGACTAGAGTTACTTGGATTTTGGATTGATTGTGGTTAATTTTAGGAAACCATTCTTCATTCATTGTGACTAAAAGTTGGATTTGAATACATCTGGGTAGGACCACAGTCACCCACTACTGTGCCTCTTCCTCGGTGAGGTTAGAATATCATGGGTCAAACCATAGCCTTTGATTGTTATAGATGTAGGATGGGGAATTTTTCGGCCTTTAGGTAGTTTCAACAAACCTTTATTTCACCAATAAGTCCCTAAATTATACATTATGTTGAAGTTAACCTGTATTTGGAGATTCTCCCTTACTCCTTTGTTATACTGAATCTTCACAATTGCATCAATCTTCTCGCATACCAACCATTCTCTTGGTTAGTTTCAGATATTACCAATATTCATCCATAATGCATTTCCTCCCTTCATATTTCTTAATATATGTGTGTTTTTCCACCAATTATATGGTTGGAACATGGTACAAATAAAGACTTGTCTTCAATCTTTCCCAAGTAGAAATGAGTCTACTCCAGCATATGCTCCTGATTCTTTGAACTAGACTTACTTTGATTTTGTATGGATTGTGTTTGATTTGAGGCATCCATTCTTTTTTCTATTGGACTAAAAGTCAAATTTGAATATTCCAGGGTAAGACCACAGCCGCCCATCACTGTGCCCTTTCCTCGGTGGAAGTTGGAAGATCCCAAGTCAAACTAGGGCCATTGATTGTTAAATTTGTAGGATGGGGTCTTTTTTGGCCTTAAGGTACTTTCAACAAACCATGATTTCAGCAATAATCCACTCATTTATACATGATGTTGAAGCTTAATCGGTATTTGGAGATTCTCCCTAAGTATTTCGATAGACATGTTCTTCACAAATGTATCATCATCTCTCATAACTATTCTTCTAATGGTTAGTTTTAAATATTTCCAATATTCATCCATGGTGATACTTCCATATTGTATATCTTATAAGTACGGGTGTTTTTACATCAAGCATGTGGTAGGAACATGACACAAATGAAGCCTGGTCTTAAATATGTTTCTTGTATCAATCGGTCTCTTTAGGCATATGCTATTGATTCTTTGAACTAGACTGACATGGATTTGAGATAGATAGTCGATTATTTAAGGTAGCCATTGTTCTTTCATTAATACTAAAAGTTGGATTTGAATACATCTTGGTAGGACCACAGCCGCCTATCACTATCCCTCTTCCTCGACCTAAGTTAGAAGATCCCGAGTCAAACCTAGAAAATTAATTGTTAAAGCAGTAGGATAGGGTCATCTTCGGTCTTAACGTACTTTTAACAAAACTCTCTTTCAACAAAAAGTCCCTTGTATACCATGGTATTTATAGATTCTCATTCGATAAAATGGTTCTTCACAAATGCATCACTCCCTTGGATACAAACCCTTGTTTTCTTGGTTAGTTTGAGATATTGACAATATTCATCCATGGTGCTATTTCCTTGCTTTATATTGCCAAATTATGGATTTTTTCCCATCATTTACTTGGTTGGAACAAGCTACAAATGAAGCCTGATATTCATTCTTTCCCAAGTAGCAATCGGTCACTTCCAGCATATGCTCTTGATTCTTTGAACTAGAGTTATTTGGATTTTGGATGGATTGTGGTGATTTGAGGCATCCATTCGTTATTTTTTAGCACTAAAAGTTGAATTTGAATACGTTTGGGTAGGACCACAGCCGCCCATCATTGTGGCTCTTCCTCAGTGAAGTTAGAAGTTCATAAGTCAAACCCTAGCCATTATTTGTTAAAGCTGTAGGATGGGTTTTTTTCGGCCTTAAAGTACTTTTAATTAACCTTTCTTTCACCAAAATTTCCCTCATTGATACATTATGTTAAATATTAAGCAGTATTTGGAGGCTCTCCCTTAGTCCTTCGATATACTGGTTCTTCACAAATGCACTAATCCTTTCGCTTACCAACCATTATCATGGTTAGTTTGAGATAGTACAACAATTCAGGAAGAATGCGTTTCCTTGCTTCACATTGCTTGATAATGAGTGTTTTTCCATTAGGTATATAGTTAGAACATGATAAAAAGGAAGCCCGGTCTTCAATCCTCCCTATGTTTAAATCAGTCTCTTCCAGCATATGCTCTTGATTCTTTGAACTACACTTACTTAGATTTCGGATTAATTGTGTTTTATTCAAGGCATCCATTCTCTATTCATTAAGACTAAAAATTTGATTTGAATACGTCTGGGTAGGACCAAACCTGCCCATCACTTTCCCTCTTACTCGGCTGAAGTTAGAAATCCCGAGTCAAACCCTGGTCTTTGATTGTTAAAGCTATTGGATGGGGTTTTTTCATCATTAAGGTAATTTCGACCAACCTTTCTTTCACAAATAAGTCAATCATTCATATACTTTCTCTCTTTACTCTCTAAAGTACTAGGGGCGATTTCACATAGTAGGGTGTTCTTCCTTTTTCTTATTTCAGACTTGGTAATTCTCTTTAGAATTCGCCATCCTCACATGATGTGTCCAATTCATACATTTATTTTGGGATCTTTTGGACTTATTTTCGGTATGCTTTGGTGCTCTAGATCCTCTAGTTTGCCTTGAAAATATCTTAGGAGAGTTAGGGGCGACTTATTTGCTCTTATCACTTTTATAGGGAATTTTGTGTGACAGGGCAATAGATGGAACATTTGAAGAGCATGAAGAACATGAAGACTTGAAGACTTGAAGACGTGAAGAAGATATGGTTACAACTTAGGCAGGAAGAAGAAGAAAATGAAAAGCAGCCAACTCTGTCTCTCGCAAGTCGCGGCGCTTGTGTTGCAATTCTCTACTAGCCGCTTTCTAGGATTACCTTTTTGAATTTTTGTACTATAAATAGTATCTTATCCTCTCTCCTTCACACATTTTTCTCTCCCAATTTCTACACTTTCAAAACCCTAGTTTCTTCCATTTTTCATCTTATTTCAATCTTAGATTGTGTTTGTATTGTTGTTGATGTTTAGTATGAATTCTAGTAGCTAAACTTAGTCTTGGGAGCAATTGATTAAGGCTTCCAAGCCCAAGTCTTGAGAAATCTTTATGTCTATTTAATGCTATAGGTATTGTGCATTTACGAGCTTTGAATTTTGGTTTTTGAATTCAGTAATCATATTGGAAATTTGTTTATATGAATTGCTAGTATGATTGCTTGTTATGGTCGGGAAAAAGTAGCTAAGTTTCCCCTCTTTTGCTGTGGAATCCAAGAGCATGATTTAAAGCTTCTAATTGGGTTGATGATTTGATAATTTCTAGATGAATGTGATAATGTTGAACTCTTTGTTATGTTTTTTAAGGTAGAAAATAGGAGAGGTCTTTGAACGTTGAACGTTCTTGATTAATCTTAGTAAATGCATAGGTTGGTTCAATACTTTGACATTTGGATTAATGTTTATAAGTGTTACCTAGCTTGTTGATTCTTCGTGCTCAATACCATTAATGGGATATCGTTAGCCATTTCTCGACTAAAGGGGTCATTAGTGAGGTTTACTAATAGATGTTGAATTCACTCTTGTAAACTACTATCAAAGAAGAGTAGAAGATTTATCTTTATAACAAGTAGTTAAAGCAGTGAATAGGTTTTAGGTTCAAGGATAGATAAGACGCTTGGAAGTGAAAAACTATTATACCCAAGGTCCCGTAACTTGTGTTTTAATCATTCTCTAGTAGCTTGTTGCATGTTTAGCATCTTTACTTTACTTTACTAGTTACCTTGTTTTTCAATTCATAACTTAGAAAAAACCCAACCAAAGACCCCCTCTTTGCTTGCTTATATATATATATGTGTGTGTGTGTGTGTGTGTGTGTGTGTGTGTGTGTGTGTATATGTATGTATGTGTATATGTATGTATGTGTATATGTATATATGTATGTATATGTATGTATGTATGTATGTATATATGTGTATATATATAGATGTATGTATATATATGTATGTATGTATGTACATGTATGTATATGTATGTATGTATGAATGTATATATGTGTGTGTGTGTATATGTATGTATGTATATATGTATATGCATGTATATATGTATGTATATGTATGTATATGTATATATATGCATGTACGCATATGTATACATGTGCATATGTATGTGTATCGAGGTTAATACGGTAAATAGTATAAACGGTGGAACCCACGGTAGAGCCCTAAAAAGAGCCCTACCAAATACAAAC